>JAMZAV010002780.1:0-82731 GCA_024449915.1 Sweltsa coloradensis | reverse complement strand
AAAGTATGGTTAACCATACAATGGTTAAACGCGGCTGCCATCATTGCCATCAATTAAAAATGACGTTGTTCAAAAAGCACATTAAAATTAAAATGTCTCTCTACAGAATAGTCCCAACTGTGTTTACAACCTTTAGTATATTGAAGGTTGACAATTTAATTTAATTAAAAAAGTTAGACCATGAAAGAATGAATGAATGAATGAACGAACGAACGAACGAACCAACGAAAGAACAAACGAACGAACCAACGAACCAACGAACGAGCAAACGAACGAACGAACGAACGAACGAACGAACGAACCAACGAACAAACGAACGAACGAACGAAAGAACGAACGAACGAACGAACAAAAGAACGAACGAACGAACGAATGAATAATTGATGAATGAATAAATAAATTAATAAAAATAAAAATAAATAAACGAATAAATACTAAGAGTATAAACCCAAACTATTCTTATTGGATGAGCGTAGCGAGCGTAGCGAGCGAAGCGAAGATTCCATTTCACTACACTGTAGAAAAAAATCCGTAATGTTTTTTTTTTCTTTTTTTCTGTATTTTTGTGTGTCTGTTAACACGATTCCGGCTAAACCGATACTCCAATTGCGATGAAATTTTATGGTAGCCTTTTAAATCTTTGAACGAAGAACTGCCACGTTTTGAGCGCAATCAAAAATTATTTCTCATAAAAATCGCAATTTTAAGATTTTTTCGATTTTAAAAAAATTTCTTCAGCTTATAACACCTACATGCTTTGTCGATTTTAATGATTTTTTCACAGAACCTTAATTTTATATGAATGAATGAATGAACGAACGCACGAACGCACGAACGATGAACGAACGAACGAACGAACGAACGAACGAACGAACGAACGAACGAAGATTCGAAGCGAAGATTCCATTTCACTACACTGGAGAAAAAAATCCGGAATGTTTTTTTTTTTCTTTTTTTTCTGTATTTTTGTGTGTCTGTGAGCACGATTCCGACTAAACCGATACTCCAATTGCGATGAAATTTTATGAAGGCCTTCGAAATATTTGAACGAAGAACTGCCACGTTTTTGAGCGCAATCAAAAAATTATTTCTCATGAAAATCGCAATTTTACGATTTTTTCGATTTTTAAAAAATTTATTCAGCTTATAACACCTACATGCTTTGTCCGATTTAATGATTTTTTCACAGAACCTTAATTTTATGTATTCGTGTGAAATTTGAGCGCAATCAAAAAACTATTTCTCATGAAAATCGAAATTTTACGTGTTTTTTTCTTTTTTAAAACAATTCTTTGACTTATAACACCTATTTTGCTTTATCATATTGTAATAATTTTTTCACAGAACCTTAATTTTATAAATTCATATATTTGTGTAAAATTTGTGCGCAATTGAATAATTATTTCTATGAAAATTTCAATATTACGATTTTTTCCTTTTTTTAAATTACAATTAATTAAAAAAAAAATTTAGGTTAATTTTTCATTTAATTTAATTTAATTTTAAAAAAATCTTCAACTTAGTAATGATTTTTTCACAGAACAACAGAAAATCCGCATAACACATGGCAGCTCAATGCACCAATTACGCTCATCCAACAACGCGGCGGGACTTAAGCGTTTTCCTAGTTGCAAGTAAATTTATACCTAGGACAGTACATTTGAGAGGATTTTACCACAACATATAGCATTATGTTGTTAGCGAATCAATAATAGTGCTTTGTTATACGACATCTACTATTTCATATTTCGCTAGCTAGACCACTATATGGCATGCACTATAATCTTTTATAACACAGACAAGCTGGCTCTCGTACATAGCATTATACATGCACAGACTTGGAAACAATAGTTTATTTATTATAGCTCAGCCAAAATTATAGACTCTTGAACGTATTTCGACCAATCATCTATCAGCAATGTTTCGCTGCAACAACACATATAGGAATCCCAGACATTATCGTAATTAGGACGGAACGGACGAATGCTGTTGCCTTCTCACAGAAGATCAAATTTTAGTTTCCGAACGGGATTCATTTAAAAGTAAACTTTTAATGTCTACATTTTACACGAGCACAAAGGTACATATAATATTAATTGCATAACTTAATGGAAATCAATACAGAAATGTAAAAATCCAACTTATCATGGTATCGAACCCTGATTTCCCGATTGCGGGTCGGATGCTTGACCCATAAGCTAGCGAGAAGGTTAAGTAATTTCTGGATTGATTTCCATTACACCTTCGGCAGTGTCTCCACACTCAATAAAATAAATAAATAAACCCTAGCTTATACATTTTTTTATATAATAAGGACTAAGTCTCTGCAATATAGCTGATTCTGAGAGCAGTTTTTGTCAATAGAGAACAACAGCAACATCATCGTTATGAATCTAAGCGTCAATATTCGTATTTATTGGCCGCTTCGCTAACGATTTTTCCAGTCGCTTTCTATCCTATTACTAGGGAAACGCCAAAGTCGTTGTTAAACGAGTGAGTGAGCCATGTGTTGAGTACCCGATTACATTACTTTTCTTCCCCCTACCTTAGGCCTACCTAGCCTATCATAGGCTAGAGAGGCGCATTATGACCTTACAGTTGACGCGCCCGTCCCCGTATACCAACTAAACTTTAAAAAACTATTATTTATACGAATATGGTTATCAAACTTAAATGCAAATGTCCCCGGGTACTCACCACATGACTCGCTCAACACGACTTTGGCGTTTCCCTAGTCTATTTGGCTAAGGCGTCCTTGTAGCCGAAATGTGAAATAAGTGGGTTGACTGGGTTCAATCCCCTGGTTGGGAAAAGATTTTGTAATTTCTAGATTGTATTTCAAAAATAATTAAACATGTTTTGAAATGCATATAACGCAGTGTAGTCCATCATCTGTGGCAATTGGGCCTACTATGGTTAACATAGCCAGTACGAAATACGTGACAATATTGCAAGGTTTACTCAATCTACTAGCGAAATTTGGGGGTACCTTGACGTGCAACATTCTACAGACCTTGCATGGACACGGCATTTCACGGCCAGGCGAATAACAAACAAAAAATATATTTTCAAAAATCTAAAACATTGTCGTTAAAATAATTTCTAAAACATTGGAAGTTTATTTGCAGTTTTTTATTTCTTGTAGGATTAAATCACAATGAATCTTGGTGATTTTGTGAGCAGTTCTCAATAAACTCGTACCGGATGTATTTTTAAAAAATTTCAGCGCAATCTGTTCAGCGACCCGGTGATTTCAACGTTCACGCACGCACGCAGAAAAACAAAAAAGGCCGTTTAAGTCGAATGGAGATCACTCCGTTCGCTACGCTCACTCGTTCAATTACAGTTTCATGTTTCGTTGTAATTGACGAGGCGACACTGCGAGCATGCGAGTAAGAGAGAGACAGAGAACCGAACGCACCTCATCGTGCCAGCAGTGGTGAGTGTGCGGGGTGGCGAGGTCATATCTATCTCTTGTTGCCCTAAAAGTACGATTTTTCATGAGAATTATTCCTTCGATTGTACCCAGAACCGATCTAGACTAGTTAATGTAATGTATAGTTTTGATTTATGTAGGGTGTGGCTGTATTCGTGATGTGAACCAGCTTCTGAAACTCATCGCCATGTTGCGTCATAAATGCGACAAACCGATGCTTTATGGTTCGCTCGACAGGGTGGCAACCCATATAAATTTTTTAAAAAAGCCAAAATTTCACAATAAAGGGTTTAAGTAACAGAGCGTGTCTTCCAACGTATCGATTTTTAGATTTGTGTTTAACATTACGTGTATTGTCATTCGTCGTTGGAAACAGATTTCGTATTTACGAGGCTTTTATATTATACCATATTTTTTTCGGCTGACTCGTCATTGCAGTGAAGTGTGTTGAGTATTCGAATCCTAGACATAGGCCAAGTACTGGGAGAGAACATACGCTTCTTGTTGTCTCTGTAGGCTTCTCATGATTGTAATTCAAAAAAAAAAATAAAGATTCGTAACAGAAAATTTGAAAAAAAATTTTTTAACAAGTAACGTAAGTATAAAATTTTGTTGTTTTTTAAAATTTCTTTGGGTTTTTGAAATAGAATCGATCGATATAGACAATTAATTTATTTTCGTAAGATCTACAGTTGTAATTCATTGTTTATTCAGGGTGAAGAATTCGTACCGGCGGAAACGGAAAGGTCAATATTGAACGCAGATATAAATCGACTTATTAGGCAGTAGCAAGTAGTAACTTACATCCCGTAGTGATTTTTGAGAGTGTTTCACCCTATTTTTTCACCCAGAAGGCATGATCGAATCAAAAAATGTTTATGCTTTTCAGTATATGCAATTTGGGCGATTAGGGCAGGATTGCCGCGGCTTTTAACCGTTTCATTCGAACACTGAATTTAAGCAACACGGCTTGGTCGGGGGTTGAGTGGGTGCCGCTCTTCCCAAACACCGTATACGCTGGCTAGAGCAGATGGGGTTCAAAGTTTTGTGTGAGGTTAGTTCCCTTGTAGCCCCGGAACCCCCCTTTAGTAGGCCCCTCCCTCCCCCCTGCGGAGAAATGGGCCCCATATATTATGTTGGGGTGGCTTTTTTTGGAGTAGAAATCCACTTGTTGGCCAGTTGGCCAGGGGTTTTGGGGTGCGGGGTACAGGGGTGCCCAAAGGGTCAATTGTGCTTTTTTGTAACTTTTTTTTTTTTTTTGGGGCCCAAACTTTGAACAAAATTATTTTGACTTTTGATTCTTTGTAAGGAAAAAAAATCAAATTTTAACACTTTTTATTTTTTTGTATGTACCGGAAATAACAATTGAGTTTTCCAAAACAAAGTCAAAATGCCCCCAAATTGTCCTTTTTGGTTAAAAAACGATAAATTATGTTAGAATGAACTTTTGTTAGTAGAAATCCACTTTGGCCAGTTGGCCAGTGGGGGTGCGGCTACGGGCCGCCCAAAAAAATAAATTTTGGGAATGATTTTAAACTTTTTTTATTTTTTTTATCCCAAAATCTTTGGACAAAACTTTTTTGGCTTAGATCGGTAAGGATTATAAATAAAATTTTAAGCATATTTTTTTTTTTTTTTATTTTTCGTATGCCCCGGAAATAGAAATTTTTGGTTTTCCAAAAATAAAAGTCAAAATGCCCCAAATTCCCCTTTTTGGTTAAAACTGATAAATTATGTTTGGGTGAATATTTTTAGTAGAAACCCCAACTTGTTGGCCCAGTTGGCCAGGGGTGGATGCGGCGTACAGGGGGGTCCAAAAAAGAAAAATTTTGGGGGATGTTTTTTATCTGTTTTTTTTTTTTTAATGAAAATTTTTTACAAAATATTTTTTGAGCTTTAGATTCGTGTGGGGATTTAAAAAAAAAATATTAAGCTTTTTTTTTTTTCCGTAGTCCGGAAAAAAAATTTTGAGTTTCCAAAATCAAAGTCAAAAGGCCCCAAATCCCGTTTTGGTTAAAAAACGATAAATTATGTTAGGTGAACATTTGTTAGTAGAAATCCATGTTGGGCCCATTTGGGCCCAGTGGTGGGTGCGGCGTCAGGGCCTCCAAAAAAGAAAATTTTTGGGGTTTTTCAACTTTTTTTATTTTTTTTTCCCAAATCTTTGGCAAAATCTATTTTGGGTTTTTAGATTCGGTGGGGATTTAAAAATAGAATTTAAGCATTTTTTTATATTCTTGTAGCCCCGGAAAAACAATTTCGATTTTTCCCAAAAATCAAAGTCAAAAGGCCCCAAATTCCCTTTTTGTTTTAAAACTGAAAAATTATGTTAGGGTTGTTATTATTAAGTAGAAATTCATTTTTGGGCCCAGTTGGCCAGTGGGGATGCGGCGTACAGAGGCGCCCAAAAAAGAAAATTTTTTGAGAGTTTTATTTTCAAATGCCAAATCGTTTTACAAAATCTTTTTTGGGCTTTAAAATTCATGTAAAGTTTTGAAAAAAAATTTTAAGTATTTTTATTTTCTGTACGCCCGGAAATATCAATTTGGTTTTTCTAAAATCAAAGTCAAAAGGGCCCAAAAATTGCCTTTTGGTTAAAACTGATAAATTGTGTTGGGGTTTAATTTTTTAGTAGAAATCCACTTGTTGGCAGTTGGCCAGTATGAAGGGCGTAGGGGGGCGTCCAAAAAAGTAAAATTTGGATTGTTTTTTAACCATTTTAATTTTTTTTTAGGCCAAGTCGTTGTAAAAAATCTATTTTAGCTTTAGATTCGAGTGATGATTTGAAAAAGAATGTTATGATTTTTTTATTTAAAAATATTTTATTTACAAACACTAGACTAAATCGCCCATCGAAGAGCGCAATCTACACAAGAAGGCCGAAGTCGAAGTTTCCCCCATTTTCATGCAGCTTTCCGACACGACGCTTTTTAGCATCATTTTTTGTTCTCCGGGCACGAGTCTTCATATCTTATTAAAATACGCGCAGCAAGAAAACCCAAACAAGTATTTTTAGATACGGGCTTTGGAGAAAATAGAGAAGACTTGTTTACTCAAAAAAGTAATTTTAGGAGGGGCAAAATTTAGTGAAGTTCTTACGCCATTTTACGCGTTTATGGTTGCGACACCACAAGTTTTTTGTTAGAAGAGGAAATTTTTTTCTTTAAAACTATTAGAGAAAACCCCAAAATTGTGAACTATTCTTATCTTTGGCACTCGGTACTGTTGAAGAAAAGTGCGACCAATTAGAAAGATTGTTTGCCTTATGTAAGGGAGACCAGTACGCTGATGAAATGAAATCGCTAACATCTTTTTTGAAAAGGATTTTAAAAATCATTTTTAAAACCCATGAAAAAAACAAGCGGCATGATCTCAGCTTACTACCCCCATGCGTTCATCTTTACGGTTGATATCCTGCGTGAAAAAAATCAAGCAATGATAGGGGTAAGCAACAACGCGTGCCCCACATAACTGAACCCCAAGTCATGGCTGGTCGGTAACCCGGAGGACTCTTACGCGTGGACCCAAGGCAACGTGCTCCCAAAGAGTAAATTTAAAATTTTGGAAAAAACAAGACCCAAAGCATCCGATGTGGAAGATGATCCCCACGACATCGGATTAAAGAGGCCCGAGACGTTGTTGAGAGTGAAGATGAAGACGAAAGAAAAAAGTACGGGAAAATGATCATCAAACACATCCACATAGTACTCAAAATTTAAATTACATTTCCCACTGATATGTACTTTTGTCTAAAGTAGGGCAACTTAGGATCATTTTTATTTTTTTTTCGAAAAGACAAACATTTCATTTCCCGGGGCACGCAAAAAAAAAGTAAAAAAAGAAGATTAATATTTTTAAATTCTTTACACGAATCAAAAAAAAAAAATAGATTTTTGCCAACGATTCGGGCCCCATAAAAATAAAAACTTTAAAAAACATCCTTTAAATTCACTTTTTGGACAACCCCCGTACGCCGCATCCACCACTGGCCAACAAGGGATTTTTTCTAAATAAATTTTAAACCCCCCCATAATTTATCAGTTTTTAAACCAAAAACGGGCAATTTGGGGCATTTTTACTTTTTATTTGGAAAAATAAAAATTTTTTATTTTCCGGGACGTACGAGAAAATAAATATGCTTTAAATTCATTTTCAAATCCCCCACACGAAACTAAAGTCAAAATGATTTTGTAAAACGATTTGGCATTAAAAAAAAAAAAACAGATAAAAATATCCCCAAATTCTTTTTGGGGGCCCCGTACGCCGCATCCACCCCGGCCAAAAGGGATTCTACTAAAAAAAAATTCACCCAAAAAATAAATTTTTCAGTTTTAAAACCAAAAAAAGGGGAATTTGGGGCCATTTGACTTTTATTTTTTAAAAAACAAAATTTTTATTTCCCGGGGCATACGAGAAAAAAAAATATGCTTTTCATACTATTTTTAAATCATTACACGAATCTTTTAAAAACCCCCAAATAGATTTTGTTTTAAAAAGATTGGCATTTAAAAAAATTAAAAACAGTTCAAAATATCCCAAAATTACTTTTTGGACGCCCCCGTACGCCCCCATCCACCCCTGGCCAATGGCCAACAAGGTATTTTAATAAATAATAACCAAATTAAAAATAATTATCGTTTTAACCAAAACAGCAATTTTGGGGGGCCCTTTTTTCTTTTATTTTGGAAAATAAAATGTTATTTCCGGACGTACGAGAAAATAAAAATATGCTTTAAATTCATTTTTTAAATCCCCACAGAATCTTAAACCAAAAAAGATTTTTTAAAAAAAAATTTCCCCAGTGCAAGGATTTTTTGGGCTTGGGCCACGTATGGCCCTCATCGGCTGCCTGAGTACGGGAAAGCCGTTGGGCATGTTGGCCCCTACCAGGTGCCAAATTTTAAATGCTTGGCCCTCGGATGCAGCCAGACCTTTCAACGCGTTAGCCCGACTGGGGAAACAACTGGCTAGCCCTATGGGATCGGATGCGCTAAACCCTTTGTCAGCTGCATCTGGCACGCCGGATACCAGCCCAAACCTTTTCCGTCGCGGCCCCGACTTGGCAAACAACTGGTAGCCATATTGGATCGGATGCGTTTAACCCTAGCAGCTGCATCTGGAGCCGGAACCCCGCGATCCTTTCGTAGCGGCTAGCCATGACTTGGAAAAAAACTGGCTAGCCACACGGGCCAGATGCGGGTTTAACCAAGCTCAGAGGTATGTGGGACGAGGAGCTAGCATGTCATTTTCCACACACGGCCAGCCAGATCGTTTACAAACAACTGTTTGGCCCTTAGGGAAGAAAGAGGGGGGGGGTAGCGTTTCGAGTTTGAATTTTAAAATAATGATGACTTGTCGTTACCTTTCTTGGTTTGTTGCGAATGCTCTCTCGAGAAGTTGGGTCTATGCTGGTCTCGGGTGTAGGATTTTTTGCTACGTATAATGACACGATCGTAAAACACGTTTTTGGAGTCCATGGAAAAAGGGAATTATACCAGTACACACACCCCAAAGGTTTTATAAAGGGGCACCGCACCCCACCAGCGAGAAGCGGAGTCTCCTGAAGGAAAATGGTAGTGTAGCTATACACATCGGTTGCCAGAAAGGTTAAAAATATCGGGTTAAAATACAGGGTACGCACTCGCCCCCTTAGCAAAAGATGGATATATAGGCAAACCCTGGAGCAGAGGTCGAACGAAGGGTAATGTTAAACCACTCAGCCCTTGCCAGGAGGATCGTGTCTTCTACTTTTATGGTAATACATGCAGTAGCACAAACCCTTATAGAAAGAGGAGATTCAATAGGCACCCCGCGAAAAACCCAGGAGCAGAGTGTACAGAAGGACTCATGAGTCCTTCCCAGAAAGAACGTGTTTAACTAAGGGGTTAATGAATGCGAACGCACGCAGAAGTCTTATATGAAGAAAGGTTAAACCACCAGCCCTTGCCAGAAAATTGGGTTTTATACTAATGGTAACACATGCGTACGTACGCACCCCCAGCAAAAAGGGTGGAATTCTAGGGCGCAGGGGTGCCAGGAAAATTTCCATGTTTCAGTAAGTATACACTCCTCACACCATCCAGGAAAAAAAAAAAATAGAAATTATCTTTGACAGTTTTTTATAAAAAAATGTGAAAAAAAATTGATGGTATCATTATTTACCCATGATGAGTCCTAAACTTCCTGTCAGACCCCCAATGGGAAAATGGCATCTCTCATCAGTAAATAAAACTTGTCGGTGGGATCGGGGAACCCCAAGGCTAGCCGGCGTCTGGCTGGCCGATGCTCCCGTACGAGGCCCCGACGCAGGGCCATACGTGGCATGACGCCAAAAACGAATACCAGAACACACGGCTAGCCCTATGAAAACGACGTTTTTCTGGCTGCCGGATGCGTCCCGAAAGAGGCCGGGAGCATGGGCCATACGTGGCAGACTGCCCAAAAAATAGTACCAGCCACACCCGGCTAGCCAATACAAACGCACTTTCGTCTGGCTAGCCGGTGCCCCGAACGAGGCCCGGACGCAGGGCCTATGTGGCATGACTGCCCCCAAAAAAGAATACCCAAACCACACACGGCTAGCCCCATGTGCATGGGGGTTTTCGCCCGGGTAGCCAGAAGGCCCCTTTCAAGGCCCCGACGTACGTGTTTTAGGGTTGAATTAAAAAAAATTAAAACAGAAAAAATATCCCCCAAAATTTACTTTTTGGACGCCCCGTACGCCGCACCCCATGGCCAATGGCCAAAAGGAATTTCTACTTAATAATAACAACCCTAAAAATAATTTATCAGTTTTAAGAAAAGGGAAATTGGGGCCATTTTTACTTTTATTTTTGGGAAAACTCGAAAATTTTTTATTCCGGGGCATACAAGAAAATAAAAAAATGCTTAAATTCTATTTTTTAAATCCTTACACGAATCTAAAGCCCAAAATAGATTTTGTCCAAAAGATTTGGGATAAAAAAAAAAAAAAAGTTTAAAAAAACTTCCAAAATTTACTTTTGGACGGCCTGTAGCCGCACCCACCCCTGGCCAAATGGCCCAACAAGTGGATTTTTTAAAAAAAATGTTCACTCTAACATAATTTACGTTTTTTTCCAAAAAAGGGCAATTTTGGGGCCCTTTTGACTTTGATTTTGGAAAACTCAAAATTGTTTTTTCCGGTAATCAAAAAAATAAAAAAAGTATAAAATTCGATTTTTCATTCCCAAACGAATCAAAAGTCAAAAAATAGATTTGTTCAACGGTTTGGCCCTAAAAAAAAAAAAACAGTTAAAAAAAACAGCACAATTGACCCCTTTTGGGGATCCGTACCCACCACTGGCCAACTGGCCAACAAAGGGGTTTTTACCCAAAAAAACCACCCTAACATAATATATGGGTCTCCATTTTCCGCAGGGGGGGGGGAGGGTTTCCCTACCTGGGTTCTGGGCTATTGAGTGTTGCTCGGGAGTCCGGGGTTAGTGGAGGAACCTTTGTGACTGTCAAAGTTACACCGTCCTTTCGGATGGGACGTAAAGCCGTTGGTCCCCTTGGTACTTTTTGAAAGGAGTAGGCTACATGCCGGTACCGGGTTTCCCCTCCTCCCTTCTCTATTAAATTTGCACTAGTGGATTACATTATGCGTTGCAAATAGAGACTAAATAAATAAATAAATAAACGTTTGGATACATAAACAAATGTTATCCGATTTAGTCATAGCTCGACAAAGATGTCCCGTTGCACATTATGTACAGTTACTACGCTGTCCAGTTTACACAATGTCCAGATGCACGTATGTCCAGATGCATACATGATATAGTTGGAGCATGACCAGTTAGCTTCTGTTCAAGTGTAACAGTGTCCATATGTACGCATGTCTAGATGCGAGCGTGTCTAGACGCTTGTGTGTCCATATGCACGGATATGTAGATGTGTGCGTGTGCGTATCCAGATGCATGCATGATATAGTTTGAGCAAGACCAGTTAGCTTCTGTCCAATTGCAACAGTGTCCAGATGAACGTAGGTCCAGATGCAAACATGTCTAGACGCATGTGTGTCCAGATGCATACATGGTATATGTTTGCGCCGATTATTTTTGTATATTGTCGTCGCTTTAATTTGGTTTTGTCATTTCTCATGTTGGTTTTTGATTTTGACTAGAGTCGTAGTCATGTGATTTACTCTAGCCAATCACATTCATTTTTTGTATATTTTCCGTTGCATTCGCATATCATTCATATCTAGTTTCGTTCACGAATAGCTGTCGTCTCTCATAGGTCACTGAACCCGTTATCTTGTTCTCGTCCATATTTGGGCAAAGCCAGTATCCGTTTTCTCTTATTTCTCTGCACTGTGCGTGTAGAGTGTTGCCGCCTTGTTGTGTCTTTGCAACTGCTACGGCTTGCTATTTCTTTAATTCACACTTCTCTACTCTTCTAACTGGCCAGCTCTTTCACCCTATCCTGTCCCCCACGACGTCTGTTACACTGACGTCGTGTAGCGCACGTCACACGAAAGTTCGCCAACATCTGAACCAAGGACGTCGTGGGCAGCCATTTACTGCCGGAAGTATCTGCGATCTCACGTAAGGGTCATTCCATGTCAAATCAACCAAGCCATTTCCATGACCATCTCCGATTTTCATGAAACTTGGCAAATCTACTCTTACTAACATGTAGATTGATCGTGGGAAAATTTTGTATTCCTGACGCGCTTATTTTTCGAGTAACGCCCCGCTCAAAAACTCAAATTTGGCGACGCCGAGCGGCGTACCTGAATTGGTAAGTTTTAAACCGTTGGACGTAAAAGGCAATTTTCTTTTTAATTAAAGAGTTTTTTACTGGCAATTTTATTTGTATGTATTTGAATGCATTCCTGATTGTGAAACCATGTAAAAAATCTAAATTTGTTTTTAAACCTACCCTACGAGAAAAAGAATCTTTTAAAAAAAAAAAAAAAAAAAAACTTGTTTTTGTTTCGATGTTTTTTACATGCACAAAAAAATTTGGGGTGGGATGGCATTGGGATAATGATATATCACAGGTTATGCACCAAATGTGTGTTATGTGTCAGTTTTTACATTCCATTTTAGTCCAGTTCAAATTTCCCACAATTAATTTCTTGAAAAAATAAGGGATGCATTGATGTGTACTCCATTTAGAAGGCTGTGTTCTGCAACATTTGAAGGCTGTGTTAAGTCAGCCACAAGTGTCATACTATTGGGTCTTGGTTTCTGTGTTCTATTTAGTTGAAACGACTCTTTAACCAAGTTTTCTTACTGTTTGGAATGTGATACTAGTTTCTTTATGCAAGTATTAGATGGTTTAATGGTTTTAACACGAGAATATCATAGAAACAGTGTATGATGGATAAGATTAAAGTGGATAAATGGCAGGTTAGGTGCTGCAACCCATTCAAGCAAGAGTTGCACAGTAATAATCGGAAAGGTCTACGTCGTCTGAGTGAAGCAATGCGTTGTAAAATCCCGCACCTTTCTGCTAATAACTTGTACCAGGTGTGTGGTTCATGCAGGAAGAAGCTCTCTTCATTGGATATACCTCTTCCAACATTGCCTACAATAGACAATTCTACTGAAAGTGAAGACGACCAGCCAATGCCTTTTACTCACCCAATGCCTGGCAGTTCTAAGTGTTTCCCCGTGTCTGATGAACTTCCAGTGACATATGTGCAAGAAGTTGCCGTTACTTCTTTTAACCAAAACTTCGCCGGTCACATTGGTGAATCGCCCATTGATAAGAAACGTTTAAATCAAGTTAACTATCCTAAACAGAAGTATCGTAGTGTTAAAAGGGGGATGAAACGTGCATTATTCACAAGTCCCCAAGTTGGGCTGGAGTCGGATGACAGTGATACTGCGGCTAATGATCCTATTGAAAGCGAGATTGTTGCACAGCTTAAGGAAAAGTTCAACATGACTACAGACAGAAGTACAAAGGTGCAAGTGCTGACAGTACTTCCCAAGAGCTGGTCTATGAACAAAATTAAACACGAATTCGGGGCTTCGAACTATATGGTTGCGCAAAGCAAAACAGCTAGTGAAGGATAAAGGAGTAATGTCAACTCCAAACCCGAAGGCAGGGAAGACTCTATCGGCTACAACAGTTGAATCGATAGTTAATTTCTACCAGTGCGATGATGTTAGCCGTGCTATGCCTGGTACAAAAGACTTTGTTTCTGTTAAAGTAGATGGTAAGCGTATTCACATTCAGAAAAGACTAGTCATGTGCAATTTAAAAGAAATCTATCGTTTGTTTAAAGAGACCTATCCTCTTATTAAAGTTGGATTTTCCAAATTTGCCGAGCTCCGACCCAAGCAGTGTGTACTTCCTGGAGCTAGTGGGACACATTCTGTGTGTGTTTGCACAATTCATCAAAACGTTAAACTAATGATGCTAGGTGCAAAGATACCAGATATCACATCCAATGATGAAGTGCCACTTAAAACATACCACGAGTGCTTGGCTAACATAATATGTAATCCACCACAACCAGCTTGCTTCTTAAACGAGTGTGCTCAGTGTTCCGGAACTGGAGTCCTTAAAGAGCGCTTAGTTGAACTAATGGATGAAAACATGGTAGAAGATATAACATTTAAGAAGTGGGTGTCCGTTGATCGTTGTTCACTTGAAACCGTCACTCTTCCCATGGAAGATTTTATCGACTGCTTTTGTGAAAAAACTTGAAATCCTTCTACTACATTCATTCATTGCCACTCAGCAATCAACTTATCAAAAAGAGCTTAAGTTACGATTACAACCAGGTGAATTTCTTATTATTTCTGATTTTGCTGAGAATTATTCGTTTGTTCTTCAAGATGAAGCCCAAGGGTTTTCACTGGAACAATTCTTCAGCTACGATTCATCCTTTTGTGGCGTATTACAATAAATCTGGAATAGAGCAGCATGTCAGTTTCGTTAGTAATTTCCGACTGCCTTAGACATGACCCCGTTGCTGTTCACTTGTTCCTCCGTAAGTTGATTTCTTTTCTAACTATCACCTTTGACCGACTTCCTGTGAATGATGTATTACTTCTCTGATGGAGCGGCCTCTCAGTACAAAAAACAGGAAGAATTTTATAAACTTGTGTCACCATCATGAAGATTTTGGGATGCAAGCTGAATGGCATTTTTCAGCTACATCACATGGGAAGGGGCTTGCGATGGAGTTGGAGGTTCAGTTAAGTGCTTGGCTGCTCGTGCTAGTCTGCAGCGTCCTTGTGATTCTCACATCATGATGCCGAGACAACTCTTTGACTGGGCTAAGGATAACATCTCTGCAATTAACTTCGAGTACTGTACTAATGAAGAGCACGATGCTGAAGACAAATGGTTGGCTGAACGTTTTTCTCTAGCTCGTCCAATTCCAGGCACACAGAAGCTTCACTCCTTTATGCCCGTCTCTAAAACACGCGTTTTGACAAAGATCTACTCTTTTGCAGAAGAGTCTAAAGAAGAAAATGTGTCCGTAATGAGTGATGAACTTGAATTTGAAGACATTAGAGGCTTTGTCACTTGTGTTTATGATGGCAAATGGTATGCAGCAAGTGTACTCAAAACTGATGCTGCAAAATGTCTTGTAAAACTCAGGTTTTTTGATAAGCCTGGTCCTATCTTTTACCTACCCAGCTCGGCCAGAATTTTTTACTGTCGATGCTAGCACAATAATTCTGACCACTATCGATCCACTAACTACAACTGCAACTGGGCGAACTTATGTTCTTACAGCCAAGGAGAGTGAAGATGCAACTCAGTTTGTGGAAACCAAAGTCAGTTTAAATCAACTGTTCTGTAGAGTAAGTTATGTACCTACAGTCCTTCAGACGTGGTTTAACCTTTCCACAATAAAATAAAAGACTCCATATTTAGTTGAGACCTTGGCGAGGTTATGGAGCTTTGTACCAACATCAACAAAATTCACTATTGTAGCCCAGGCCCTTTAACTTAAAAAATCAGCTTAGAACTAGGGAGCCTATTAATGATAATTGTTACAAGTCGTGATCAAAAACTGACATTTTAAAACATATTTGGTGCATGACCCTGTGATACATCATGATCCCAATGCCATCCCATCCCAAATTTTTTTGTGCATGTAAAAATCATCTAAACAAAAACACGTTTTTTTTTTTGTTTTTTTTTCAGAGATACTTTTTCTCGTAGGGTAGGTTTAAAAACAAATTTAGATTATTTACATGGTTTCGCAATTAGGAATGCATTCAAATACATACAAATTAAATTTCCAATAAAAAACTCTTAAATTTAAAAAAAAAATAGCCTTTTACGTCCAACGGTTTAAAACTTACCAATTACGGTACGCCGCTCGGCGTCGCCAAATTTGAGTTTTTGAGCGGGGCGTTACTCAAAAACTAAGCGCGTCAGGAATACAAAATTTTCCACGATCAATCTACATGTTAGTATGAGTAGATTTGACAAGTTTCATCAAAATCGGAGATGGTCAAGTTTTATTTCAGGCTCGGCCTGGTTGATTTGACATGGAATGACCCGTAAGTTCTCTTGTGCATTTATTTCCTATTTTCTTCTTTGTTCTCTTAACTCTAAAATTTATGAATTACAGCACATTTAAAATTTATCCGGTAGGCATCTCGGCCTGCATAAACTGGTCCTCCGGGCCGGATTCAAACTAAGTTTCTGGTATTCATTTTGGATTTGCATTACTTTTTTCTCATTGTCTCGTACATAATCGTTCAAGTTGCTGTGTATCTTCGTATCTCGAGTGTTTCTGTTCTTGTTCTCTAACGTTAAGATATCTCTCGCTGGATATCGTTGGTTCGTTCTTTCAGGCATTCGACGTCTGATTTTGCTTGCATAAATTGTTTTAGAGTCTTTTGCGCATGTATGTTTTTCTCTGTCGCTAAGCAATTCTTAGTGAAGTTTTCTTGTGTTTTATGCTCTCGTCACGCGTGATTTTATACACGCATCTTTTTCGCTCATACGACAATGACGTGTCTAAATACGTAACTGCTCTTTCTCTCCTTGTGTCCACGTCATGTTTGGTTTATCATTCTCTCGTGTGTTTAATAAACCGTGCTCACTGTTTGAATAGTTATTTTCCTATTTTTTATAGTTTGTTCTCCGTTTGATAGTTGTACCTATCGTTCACCATGGAAGAGCTATTAGCACATCAGATGCATTTGGTTGCTCGCCGTGAATTCGTTTTTGCGAACGTTCAGCGTACTTATGATGCTTTATCTAAAATTAAACCTGCTGATGCTGAGTCTTGTAGCCTCGGTTCGACAAGCTATCTGCGTTGGAGTCTGATTTTCAAGAAATCCAAATGTCAATTTCGGATGTTAAAACTCAATTTAAAGATCACAAAAAACTTACCGAAATTGACAAGGTCCAAGACAGTCAAACTCTTCTTTACTCAGCAAAAGCTCGGTTCCTAGCGGCTGTTAAATTGACTCAGCCCGTCGCAGTGACTCAATCCGGGACTGTCCCCATCTCTGTAAAATCTCACATCTCTCTGCAGGTCATTGACCTCCCTAAGTTTACAGGTGACATTTGCAAATGGCCTGAGTTCTTCTCCCTGTTCAAGTCTCTGATAGACGAAAACACATCGTCAAGAATGTTCACAAGCTGCATTACCTAAAATCCTCCTTGTCTGAACAAGCTCTAGCAATTTTATCGCAGAGTTTCAAATCTATGAGGAAAGCTATCCTCTGGCATTTAATGCGCTTATCTCACGTTGTCAGAACAAGAGACTTCTAGGCAGCGTCTATGTTCAGAAGATATAAGAATTTGTTCCTCTCAAGACTTCGTCCTCTGAAGGACTTCAAAGCTTCCTCAAAGTCCGTTAAAATTCGGTTGAAGCTTTGAAAGCATTAGATATTCCGGATTTAGGCGATTTTCTGCTGCGATGTTTATCATTAGCCAATCTCGATTCCTCTTCTCGGAAAGCTTTCGAAACTAAGCATAGTACTAACTCAACTCCTGAATATAAATTGTGAATCGAATTTTTGGAACAGCAGTCGCGCACTATGGAACTTTGCGCTGAGGGTAAAAATTCGACTTTGTCACTGAAAAGTCTCTCATCCCGCAAAGAAGGTTAATTCTTTTCTAGTATCGTCCGCACATGGTCCGAACTCTAGTACGAAACGCATCAGTCATGATTCATCTTGCGCTAATGTTGTCCACACTCCATTTGTGTGCCCTCTGTGCAAGTCAACTTACACGTCTTTGTATCAGTGCGATGTTTTTCGAGGTCAAGATGTCAATGGGTGCTATGACACTCTGCGACGTTTGAAAAGTTGTTTTAATTTCATGGGGGCGCACATGCGTTCTCAATGTACATAAAAAAGTTTGTGTTCCGTGTGCCGTAGCAAAAAATACAATTCAATGCTACACAGTACACACGGTCACCTCTCAATCCTCTGTTGAGGAAGTTACACCCGACGTAGACCACGGTCAACATGCGCCTCAGACTCTCTCTTGCCACGTCCGGGCTTCGAACCCCACGCAAACTGTTCTTTTGGGCACTGTGTGCGCGCTCAAAAGCGACGCACACGGAAATTTGCAGCCCTTTCGTGCGTTTCTTGACTCCGGGTCGCAAATCTCTGCCATCACGAATTTCTTGGTACAGAGGCTAGGTTTGAAAATCAAGCTTGCCAGTTCAAACCTCTTAGGTGTTGGACTTACCTCCACTCGTGTACACGGGACTGTACAATGCAGTATCGCAGTTCGTCGCTCTACTGAAACTTGTATTGATGTTTCTGCTCTTGTCCTCTCGTCTATCGCTGGTAATTTGCCCACGTCTTCTGTTTCACTTGACATCTTAAAGCGTTATCGTCACCTCGACCTGGCAGACGATCGTTTCTATGTGCCTGGCTCCATCGATTTCCTTATCGGCGCAGACCAGTTCTCAGAAATTTTGTGTAAAACTGGAGACACGGTCGTAGGCGAGTTGAGTGTTGAGGGCCAACACTGTCTTTGGTTGGTGGTGTTAGGTCTGGTTGACTCTATCAAACCGTCTTCAGAGCCCTCATGTTCTTTTTTCACGGTCGCCAACCCTCTTTTAGATAGCACGCTCCGTCTTTTCTGGGAGTCTGAGGAAGTGTCTCGAACCACCTCCTCATCAAACCCTCTGGATATGCTCGCCGAAGAGCATTTTCTTAATACTCACTCTCGCGACACCGAAGGTCGATACTCGGTTTCTCTCCCCTTCAAGCCGGATTGTAAAATGCTAGGTTATAACCATAACGTCACTCTTCAGAATTTTCTTAGTTTAGAGCTTCGACTGATACGTGACCCTCCGCTTCATAATTCTTATCAGAAGTGTTCATGAGTGAGTACGCTCAGGTGCTGCACATGCAGCCCGCTCTTAAAGCCTCTGAGTACATAATACCCCATCATTGTGTACGTAAAATCACCAGCTCCATCTCTAAGTTGCAAGTGATTTACAACACATCCTCCCCAGACAAGAGTGGAGTTTCTCTTAATCAAGTTTTGCTGAGTGGTCCGAAACTTCAGGGTGATCTCCCCGGTAATCTTACCACGTTTCGAGCCCACCCAGTCCCTCTTTGTGCGGATGTTCGGCAAATGTATCGCCAAATCCTTGTCCACGAGAACGATCGTGCCTTTTAGCACTTTTCTCGCGTCTCGATTCCTCCGCCCCAGTCGTCGAGTATGAAACTTAACACGTACGGTCACACTCCCTCTGCTTTCCAAGCTCAAATAGTTATGCAACAACTCGTCACTGACTAAGGAGCCTACTTCACTTTAGCTTCAAGCGCCCTCACCTTGAACAACTACATCGACGACGTTGTGTCCAGTGCAGAAGACCTTGAGGAAGCTCGCGCACTTCAAGTAGAGTTGCAATTCCTCACTCATCGCGCAGGTATTGCACTGCGCTAATGTGCCAGTTATGTTTCCGAAGTTCTAAGTTCTCTCCATCAGGTGTTTTCTTACGACGACCAAAGTCTCAAAATTTAAGTCTAAAATTTTGACTTTTTTACCAAGAAAATGGTTGGCTTGGCGCTCGTCAACAGGCGAAATGATCTCACTTCTTTTCAATGCAAAACTAGGGATGAAAAATGAAATGCTTGGCTCAACTTCTATATCTCGCAGCATTTAAAGCCGCAGACTTTTGAAGGAGAGCTTGGCCACCGTTTTTTTTTATTTTTTTTTTTATCCAAAATGATAGAGATATAAAAACCAGCCAAGCCTCACACACATAAAATTGTTAAGTGTTGTGTGGGTTGAAAAAACATGTTAGGCGGTGCCCAAGGTGTGCCGAATCTTGCACGCTCAAGGGAGCTGGGAGATTGAGTAAACCTTGCAATCTTCACACGTTTTTCGTACTGGTAATGTTTTCCATAGTTCAGTATATGAAATTTATAAAATTTTCGCGAATTTTTTAATACAATCTAGAAATTTTAAAAATCTATCCTAACCGTTTATTGAACCTGGTCTCCCATATTCCAGGCATTAAGGCGCCTCAACCAACTATACTAGGAAAACGACAAAGTCGTTATTAGACGAGTGAGCGAGTCATGTGTTGAGTACCCGGGAACATTTACATTTATAAGTTGCTTGATATTGTATAAGGTATAAACGATATAATCCTGTCAAATAAGAATTTTTTGAGGAAAAAATTGCGATGTCGCTGAATTTTTGCAGAGACCTTCCTTAAATGAAATACTAATTAACATACTAAAACTCCCCTACAATCGGACTGGAGCTTCGGCCGTCATATTTGAAAATGGCGGCCAAAAGGTGTTGGTTATCAAATATCTCCAAATTGGTTGGAGATAGACAAATGTCTCAATAGCAAAAATATTCTTCATTCAATTCCCTACAAAAAAGGTGTATTTTATAGTTTTGGTAGGGGAAAAGGTTACGTCACAAAATCGTGGTTTATATGTTGCTCATTGGAGTACCAGCTGATTTCCTAATTTTCACGCCCAGCATCAAACAATGCCCGGTAAATCCGTAAGAAATCGATTGAAATAAAAAAGACTTTTGTACGGGTTCATGAAAGCTTCCATTAGTATTTTAAAAAATCAGGTCTGCGAAATCGGATTTTGCATTCACCCGGAATTTGGGTTTTTCCATTGTTGGCATTTCCTCAAAAGACGTATTTGACTGTCCATTATTAAGCACTAAATAGCTTTGGAGGAAAAATTCTTTCTATGCACACTGAAATGACTTAAATAATGATCCGATTATAACTAAAGTTTAAATCCAATATGGCTGCTAATTCCTAATATCCACAACATCAAAGTGAATGATGCAACAAAAAGAGTGTAAAAACAGCACGAAAACAGTAATCATATTGTGAATATTAGGAATTAGCAGCCATATTGGATTTAAACTTTGGTTGTAATTGGATCATTATTTAAGTCATTTCAATGTGCGTAGAAAGAATTTTTCCTCCAATGCTATTTAGTGCTTAATAATGGACAGTCAAATACGGCATTTTTGAGGAAATGCCAACAATGGAAAAAAACAAATTCCGGGTAAATGCAAAATCCGAGTTCGCAGACTGATTTTTTAAAATACTAATGGAAGCTTTCATGAACCCCGTACAAAAGTCCTTTTGTTTTTAAATCGATTTCTAACGGATTTATCGGGCATTGTTTGATGCTGGGCGTGAAAATTAGGAAATTATCTGGTACTCCAATAACCAACATATAAACCACGATTTTGTGACGTAACCCTTGCCCCTACCAAAACTATAGAAGACTCCTTTTTTGTAGGGAATTGAATGGGGAATATTTTTGCCATTGAGACATTTTGTCTATCTACGACCAATTTGGAGATATTCGATAGCAAACACTTTTTGGCCGCCATTTTCCAATATGGCGGCCGAAGCTCCAGTCCGATTGTAGGGGAGTTTTAGTATGTTGATAAGTATTATATAAGGAAGGTCTCTGCAAAAATTCAGCGACATCGCAATTTTTTCCTCTAAACGTCAATATAAGATCTTATTTGACAGGATTAATAGGCTTTTGAGTTTAGTTGGTATGCGCCACTATAGCATATTGTAACGGTCCTGGCAGGGATGACACGGTTGTGCCCTCCCATACCAGTAGCCGGTTACAAAACGCCTCCACCAAGATTGAGATTGTAGGGTTCAATCTAGGCCCTTTGGTAAAAACACTAGATTGACATTGAAAGGTATCGTTATATTTTAATAATTAGCGGTATCAAACTGCTGGTGGATCGGTGATTGAGGTAATAGAAACAAGAAGGCAAGAGCACAGATTCTTACAACACGTATAATATTTATTTATTGAAGTACAATTTATAATTAAGCGAGCTTAGCGAGCGTCTCCACTTGACTCTTTTGGCTCGAATGTCTGTTTTTTTTGTTTGTTTGTTTTTGTTTTTTTTCTGTTACTGCTTCGGTACAGGTCGCACCGTTTCTTTGATCGACCTGAAATTTTGCACACATGTACATACCACCTAGGCGGGTTGCTGTATAGTTTTTGAACAAAATCCGATCGTTGGTTATAAAAAATTAAAAATTAAATATAAAAATAAAAATAAAAATGTTCCGATCGTTATGAAATTTTGCAGGGTCAATAAGTACAACATTCTCTCCTATTTTACAAATTTTCAGCTAAGTCGGTCAAGACCTTAAGTAGTGTAGATAGAAATTACATTTTAACAATAGTAACGTTACCGTGGCAACGAAAAGTCTCACTATGCACTGCCACCTAGAAGTAATCAAAATACTATCGAGGAAGCAGTGTATTATTTGTTATCAAAGAGTGAAAATAGTTTTCCCAAAGAAATGATGTTAAGGTCCTCTAGATGGCGGTGGATTTTATCCATTCTCTCCTATTTTACAAATTTTCAGCTAAATCGGTCATGACCTTAAAGACCTTATTACTATGTAACACTGGGAAAACGCTCAGTTGGACGCGTTGTTGAGCGAGCACCGGTACGTGCAACACGACCCGAGTACGACATTTCCATAAAGTTACATACCAATAAGTCTTTAAGGTCTTGACCAATTGAGCTGAGAATTTATAAAATAGGAGAGAATGGATAAAATCCACCGCCATCTAGAGGACCTTGACATCATTTCTTTGGGAAAACTATTTTTACTCTTGATTACTTCTAGGTGGCAGTACATAGTGACCAGAACTCTTGTGCGACTTTTCGTTGCCATGGTAACGTTACTTTTGTTAAAATGTAATTTCTATCTACAACTACACTACTTATTGGATGAAAATAAATTAACATATTCGTGACCGGACGGACATTCTAAATGATTTGAGCTACCTCAGATTTTGTCTCCGTATTAGTTTAAAAAAAAAACTTAGATTAACTTTAATGTAACTTTATAACTTTTTGAACGATTTTGCCACAAAACTAATGGAATTCATTCGGGAACGAAACTTGTGGATGGTCAAAATTTCAACTCGATCCGAGCCTCCGTTCGACCGCTATCATGAGCCAAAAAAGCTGAGCGACTTTCCGTTGAAATGGTAACGGGACTTAGTTATAATGTAATTTCCATCTACACTACTTATTGGATCAAAATTAAAATAACATATTCGTGATCGGACGGACATTCTAAATGATTTGGCCACCTCAGATTTTGTCGCCATTTAGTTTGAAAAAAAAAACTTTCGATTAACCTTAATGTATCTTTTTAACTTTTTGAACGGTTTGATACAAAACTATACAGCAACCCGCCTAGGTGGTATGTACATGTGTGCAAAATTTCAGGTCGATCAGAGAAACGGTGCGACCTGTATCGAAGCAGAAACAGAAAAAAACAAACAAACAAACAAAAAAAACAAAAAAAAACAGACATTCGAGCCATAAGAGTCAAGTGGAGACGCTCGCTACGCTCGCTCAATTATGGGAATATCGTACTCGGGTCGTGTTGCACGTACCGGTGCTCGCTCAACAACGCGACGGGACTTAAGCGTTTTCCTAGTATGTATTGGTCACAAAGACACATGAGAAACACACAAGACTAGATTTAGTTATCATTACGATAATGTCCCTAACATCCAGGGAACACGGCTAATAAAAATAGCTTAATAATACATGATATGATAAAGTAATAAGTTACTCTAAAACTAAGAATGTTCGTCAGAATCTATTTTATTGAGCGAGCGTAACGAGTGTCTCCACTTGTTGAGCGAGCGTAGCGAGCGTCTCCACTTGACTCTTATGGCTCGAATGTCTGTTTTTTTTTTCTGTTACTACTTCGATACAGGTCGCACCGTTTCTCTGATCTAACTGAAATTTTGCACACATGTACATACTACCTAGGCGGGTTGCTGTATAGTTTTGTGGCAAAATCGTTCAAAAAGTTAAAAAGTTACATTAAAGTTAATCGAAAGTTTTTTTTTCCAAACTAAAAGACGACAAAATCTGAGGTGGCCATATCATTTAGAATGTCCGTCCGATCACGAATATGTTATTTGTATTTTGATCCGATAAGTAGTGTAGATGGAAATTACATTATAACAAAGTCCTGTTACCATGGCAACGGAAAGTCGCCTAGCTTTTTTGGCTCATGATAGCGGTCAAACGGAGACTCGGATCGAGTTGAAATTTTTAACATCCGCAAGTTTCGTTCCCGATTGAATGCCATTAGTTTTGTGGCAAAATCGTTCAAAACGTTATAAAGTTACACTAGGAAAACGCTCAGTTGGACGCGTTGTTGAGCGAGCACCGGTACGTGCAACATGACCCGAGTACGACATTCTTATAAGGCCCACCACACAGTGTAGGCCTAACTGGATATTGACATTGTACACTATATACTATTCAAACATCTTTGCATTGTTCTAATTCACGTCATGCCTTCTAAAGTGTATCTTTGTATCTTCACTGCATCCTTCATTTTTAACATCATTTTTCGAAATATGATAACCAATAAGTCTTTAAGGTCTTGACCGATTTAGCTGAAAATTTTGAAAATAGGAGAGAATGTTGTACTTATTGACCCTGCAAAATTTTATAACGATCGGTACATTTTTATTTATTTATTTTTTTTTTATTTTTTTTACTTTTTATAACCAACGATCGTATTTTGTTCAAAAACTATACAGCAACCCACCTAGGTGGTATGTACATGTGTGCAAAATTTCAGGTCGATCAGAGAAACGGTGCGACCTGTATCGAAGCAGTAACAGAAAAAAAAAGACATTCGAGCCATAAGAGTCAAGTGGAGACGCTCGCTTTGCTCGCTCAATTAAAGTTAATCTAAAGTTTTTTTTAAAAAAACTAAACGGCGACAAAATCTGAGGTAGCCAAATCATTTAGAATGTCCGTCCGGTCACGAATATGTTAATTTATTTTGATCCGATAAGTAGTGTAGATAGAAATTACATTTTAACAAAAGTAACGTTACCATGGCAACGAAAAGTCGCACAAGAATTCTGGTCACTATGTGTTGCCACCTAGAAGAAATCAAGAGTAAAATAGTTTTCCCAAAGAAATGATGTCAAGGTCCTCTAGATGGCGGTGGATTTTATCCATTCTCTCCTATTTTACAAATTTTCAGCTAAATCGGTCAAGACCTTAAAGACTTATTGGTATGTAACATTATGGGAATGTCGTACTCGGGTCGTGTTGCACGTACCGGTGCTTGCTCAACAACGCGTCCAACTGAGCGTTTTCCTAGTATTGAGCGAGCGTAGCGAGCGTCTCCACTTGACTCTTATGGCTCGAATGTCTGTTGTTTTTTTCTGTTACTGCTTCGGTACAGGTCGCACCGTTTCTCTGATCGACCTGTATTTTTGCACACATGTACATACCTATGCGGGTTGCTGTATAGTTTTTGAACAAAATCCGATCGTTGGTTATAAAAAATATAAAATTAAAAAAAAAAATGTTCTGAATGTTATGAAATTTTGCAGGGTCTATAAGTACAACATTCTCTCCTATTTTACAAATTTTCATCTTAATCGGTTTAGACCTTAAGTAGTGTAGATAGAAATTACATTTTAACAAAAGTAACGTTACCATAGCAACGAAAAGTCTCACGAGAATTCTGGTCACTATGCAATGCCACCTAGAAGTAATCAAAATACTATCGAGGAAGCAGTGTATTATTTGTTAACAAAGAGTTAAAAAATAGTTTTCCCAAAGAAATGATGTTATGGTCCTCTAGATGGCGGTGGATATGATCCATTCTCTCCTATTTTACAAATTTTCAGCTAAATCGGTCAAGACCTTAAAGACTTATTGGTATATAACATTATGGGAATGTCGTACTCGGGTCGTGTTGCACGTACCGGTGCTCGCTCAACAACGCGAGCGTTTTCCTAGTTATCTCCCTTATGAACATTCCCCTAAACTTCCAACAATACATACAAAGGAATGGTTATTGAGCGAGTGTCTCGAACTTGACTCTTATGGCCAATGACATAATATAAGCTAAGCGCTAGACACACAGTATAGCCGTGGGGAGCATAACAATTTGAACCTGTCTTGAGTAGGGAAAAACCCACCGCCGTCTAAATGTATCGTACCCTTAAATTTAACAGCCTTTGTGTTCACAAGCGGTGTAAAATCAAAACCGCAAGATGGCGATTTCTCGTTATTATTGAAGAAAATCAGTCTTTCTTCCTCAAATCTCTCAGTTACTCCGATTTCCGAACAAAGCAATTCAAGTTGGTGGACTATCATACTATTGTCTATCTGCATTAGGCTTTTAGTAATCAAAACTAGTTATTTGTGCGGAATATGTGTCTGAACAAGGTCGTGCAGGTCTAGGGTTGCCTAGGAGAGGCCTAGGGCTTGTCAAACGTGTAATGTTAGCATTAATTGAATGTAGTTCTATAGCCGAATGGAACTAAAGGCTTACGCTGTTGTATTATAAATAATTTTCTTTATCTGGGCCTAGGCCCGGGACGGTTTCTGGTTTGTTTTATGAAAGTAATGACAATTTTTCTCGTTTCACACATAGAAGCAAAATTTAAAATGTCCACCATTTGTTTACGTATTTGTTTATCCCCGCGACGTTCAAATAATCCACTGCATCTTTGTTCATTTAACTAGATGAAGTATCTATGTTGCAGTGAAGTGATTTTTCCCTACTCGAGAGGCTTCAAATTGTTACGCTTGCGCTCGGTTGGAAGGATAGGAGACTGAGCGTCTAGCGCTTTGCTACGCAAAGCTTATGTACGTCATTGCTTATGGCTCGAATGTCTGTTGTTTTTTTTCTGTTACTGCTTCGGTACAGGTCGCACCGTTTCTCTGATCGACCTGAAATTTGGCACAAATGTACATACCACCTATGCAGGTTGCTGTATAGTTTTTGAACAAAATCCGATCGTTGGTTATAAAAAAAAAAAAGTTCTGATCGTTATGAAATTTTGCAGGGTTATTAAGTACAACATTCTCTCCTATTTTTCAAATTTTCAGCTAAATCGGTCAAGACCTTCAAGACTTATTGGTATGTAACATTGTGTGAGTGTCGTACTCGGGTCGTGTTGCACGTACCGGTGCTCGCTCAACAACGCGACGGGACTTTAGCGTTTTCCTAGTATAGAAATTAGATGGGACTTTAGCGTTTTCCTAGTATAGAAATTAACGGGACTTTAGCGTTTACCTAGTATAGAAATAAGATGGTTCCACTCACTAGTGATCGCCCTGGGGGAGACCCCGGAGTCAGAGGCACGGAGCAGGGAAGTGTTGGTGGAACAACTACTGATAGACAAGAGACAAGAGAGCGACTTGAGGAGCCAACCCCTCTTATATACCCGCTCTGCCAGTGGCAGGAAGCGCAGTGATGCTAGGGATTCGGCTACCATATATGGTCATGGCCTTAGCAATTCTCCAAATCGTTGCATACGGCCCACGCTCGCGATCTCAGTCTTTGACACTTTTAATGGGTCAGATTTATATATCCTCATGACCTACGGGTCGCCAATACTCGGAACTTGGTAGGCGGGTTCTCGGTATTGGGCTAATTAGACGGCGACGTGTGGATCCATCTAAGACAGTCCTCGAAGCTGGAGTGTGAAAGCTAATAAAGTACTCAAATTAGAGACCGCTGTCAATCATCTTGGATGTGAGCGGATTTCGCTAATCAGGCTTCGAACTCCGCGAGTGCAATACTTTATTCAGCTTCTAATAATGGTACTTTGTGCAATGCAAACACAATGTACTAACTAGTTATGCAACATCACACATTCGGCAAGCATAGTGCACAAACTAGTTGACCTTGCCTGAGGATACACTATAAAAGTGAGACTGAGAATGTGGTTACTCGGTCAGCTATTAACAATTGAGTAATAGTAATAGAAGTGTGTATTATATTGTAGCGAATTGGCATGTGTAGCTACTCTCACTATACCGGTTCGTTACAATATGATAGGCTAGGGAGGAAAGAACCATGCTGGATCCAGTCTTAGAAATGGGGCGGAAATGGAATGTTTCCAGGTACTCAACACATGGCTAACTCGCTCATCTTACAACGACTTTGGCGTTTTCCTAGTAATTTTTGTAAATAAAATATAGAGCGTGATTTTAGTTTCGTGTACTGATGCTTTGGTAGGCCACTACTGTCGATTCAAAATGTATGATGAGTATGTCAAATAGATGAAATAAAATTAAAATACTAATACATATACAAAAAATGCGGCATATGACGTTTAATTTTTTGCTTGACATGGCAACCAAAATGATTTATATCGCGAATAATACACAATCAGTGGGTCACGAAATAGACGCGTGTCGCAGATAATAATATATTATGTGCGCGAGTCTTTCAAAAGTGTTGATTTTTATGTTATTTATCTAGACTCTAAAACATTACATCTTTGTTTTATTTTGTGGAAACAAACAACATCAGCTAGGTATATTACTCCCCGAATTTAGAGGCAATCTCTGGCAACAGTCGTCGGGGACAACTTCCCCTTCCCTTGACGACCTCCCCGACGACGATGACAATGACACAACGAATGATGACAAAGACAATGACGACCGAAACGTGAGAAACCCCCCCCCCCCCCTTCCTACCCTTACCCGTGGCTGGTTCTGACCAGCATGAGCTCCTCCTTCCCATAACCCCTCTATAGGCTAGAGTGGTGCATTATGACCTAACGGTTAACGCGTCCTCAAACCAAATAAACCAAACCAAACCAATCAGTTAATCAACTGTATGACCTATACTCGTCTTTTAAATCACGGACAAATTATGGCCAAGATATGGGAGGAAATCAGGGACGTAAGAATAGGTTGTGCATGGAGAGAAGTTGCAACCGGGCCCCGAGAGATTGAGGGCCAACTACAAGAGGGGGCTAAGGTGTCAAGGAAGCTTATCGAGCAGCCTTGCACCCTGGCCTTTTTAGTTCCTAGCTCCGTTACTGGGCCCCTATTCTGTAACTTTAACCAAATTGGATTCGTAGGTAATCGCACGAATCGAGCTCGTGAGTGATGAGTAACTGTTGAGTTTATCATGGTAAACAGACTTATCACGCATTGCTTTCGAGTGCAATTCTTGCGATCACCTACGAATCCAATTCGGTAAAAAGTTACAGAATTGGGGCCCTGGACGGAATAGACGCTTCATGTTGTCTTCCTAGCATGCACGCAAGTGTAGTTTGAGCATTCAGTCCACTTTCAACAGTGTCCACATAGACACTTTCCCTGCCATTCAACTATGGCAACGAAAATGCATACTAGACGAGTAAAAATGTGCAATGTTTACGAATACAAGTAGAACTACATGATTTCAATCATATTTTCTTTGTATTTGACATAACATCAATATATAATGCACATTTATTATTTGTTTAAAATATCAATAGTTGAAATTAAATAATTATTCAGTTTATAAATAACTCAGGCGTGTAAACTAATAGATTAATTTATGTTAATGTCATGGTTATGAAAATAACGTAACAACATCACTATTATTATTGGTTCAACCCTCATAGCGTTGATGCTGCCATTTTACATTTTAATAGTAATATTTATAATCTAACATTCTTTGATTGTATACATTAGTGCATTTTTACAATTTGAACAACAGAAATAGTTATGACAAGATTTTGAAAGTAAGCGGACATACCATATCCACTTGGAGATACCAAATAAAAAAATCACCATAGAAGTAACTCTACATTATTTCTTTAAAAACAAATTTTTTTAACTAATAATTCGCCTATCAGGTTTCAGAGTATCGGAGTTAATACAAAAACCAAAGGAGCTCATCATTTAAAGTTTTGAAAGACAAATTTTGTCTCAAGTTTTAAGTAGAAGAATGGCGACATATGACACGACCGTCATCGTAGACTTAATAAAAAGTCAGCTGTATTGGCAAGGTTAGTTTTCATGGTACAATTGTCATATTTCAGTTATCTGTGGTAAATGATGCCATGCAGCAATTTGTTAATAATGGTCTTAAATAAATTGTATATTATTTTTAAATGAAAAAGGACATGCGTTTTTAACAAATTTCTGTTTAAGTGGCTTATTGGCATCATAGTTGTTTGGAATTTTGCAAAAATGTCAAAGAAGTGGAACTGTAGGGCTCTACAGTGAAACATTTTGAAAGATGGTTTAGGTGAACGCTTAATTTTTATTTTGTTTTTAACAATTTTAGCAATAGAGCATAAATTTTTAAAATTTCGTCTTTTAAAATACAAATGTAGTCAATTATGGACTTTCTGACAGAATCAAAATTGGTGAAATTTTACTTTAGAGCCCTCTATTTCCACTTTTGTCACAATTGATATAAATCTGAAATACCTATGGTGTCAGACAGACGAGCGAACAGCAATTTCCTTAAATGAATAAATATATTGGATACTCTCGTACATAATGTCCTTATTAATGTCATAAATTCAAAATCTTTGTGATTCCCCAATCATTTTCTTTTGAAAGCAACGTATTGTTGTTCGACCACCAAGGTTTTGTTGGTTGACCTGTCTCAAGTCATCATACCAACCGTATTTGTTGCAGGCATCTGGAATGACGATGCAGAGCACGACCTTAACTTTTATGTTAAGTACTATCCGTCTTGGTTGGCACACCTGATTATCAAGCATCGCTACATTCGTCTGGTCTTGGAAATATTTCGTCGACTAAATTCTTGGTTTATAATTATTTCTGGCTCGATAATGGTTTTCATATTTAACCCAATGGGAATGTATGTGTACAGAAGTAATGCCGAGGATGTTTTGGCAAACTTAAACGCAATCATTTTAATAGGGATTCAACTTAGTGGCGCATTAACTATATTCTTTCAGTCGAAGACGATGAATATTCTCTTCAATAGCATAACAAACATTATAAAGCCTGAAGATTTGGACAATGAAGAACAGAGAAAACAGTACTTTAATACACATCTTGTTTGTTATAAGCTACTAAAACTTGTACCTGGACCACTTTCGATCATATTTATAATGGTGTTCTCTTACGTATTCTGTTTCAATTTACTTCCAGAGAGGAGGATGCTTATCAGGTAAGTTTGCAAGATGGATTCTTGAAGATGTTTGCGAATATATCATTGTTAGCTATTTCACTTTTAAGGTCTGGTATTTTGATAGGAATTAGAAGTGGAAAGTTAGTCTGTGCGCCATGAGAGATGTATTCACTGTGCAAACCACTTTTAGAAAAAAATAACTTTTTAGTGGGTTAACTGACAAATGAATTGTAAATTGACATTGGTATTCCGGACCATTGTGTACAACTGAATCGGTTATTTGAGAAACCGAATAGGTCACCCAAATGGCGTAAATGAGTTAAATTTTCTTCAGAATTTCAAGACCTATCGATAAGTAGAGAAACGAAATATTTTTCGCCCATGCCTGTGTATATTACAGGGTGTCAATTTTTCCCTTTGAGTTGAGAAACCGAATAAGTCAGTCCATACGATCTGAAAAAGAAATTGTATTTATTTGAGAAACGGAACAAGTCACTTTCAGTAAAATGAGTCATTGGCTCTCATTTCCGAGAAATTTTAATTAAACAAAGTTTAAAAAATGTAGTTATATATTTACTTTAATAAACAATATAAAAACTTATGATACTACCTTATTTTTACTAATTTTATATATACCCGCCCCATTTAATTGAGAAGCCAAATAAGTCCACGCTTATTACACCATCGTAATTATGTAATTACGTGCTCATAAATATCAATATCAACAGAAATCAATGTAACTATGCCACATCTAAATTACTACATCAAAAAACCTGCATTTCTTTACTTCAGGGTATTAAAAAATGCATGTGTTTTTCGTTTTTTTCGGAACAATGGTTACATGACTTATTCGGTTTCTCAAATAACCGATTCAACTGTACATTGCTATTGATGACCACCGACAATGTTGTATTGTGCGCTTATCGTTTGACTATACAGGAGGTCTCGGGTTCAAGTCCCGCCGTCACCTGAAATCTTGTTTTAATGTTTTTGCTGGGGTCTTCTCTGTCGTTAACACGAATGTAAGCGAATGAGTCTTCTATTGCAACTCTTTCCCTATATATTCACTTTTAATAATAATTGTTTTATCCGCAACACACCTGGTTAACCTGAAAAGGGGCATTCATTGCACCCTAGAACAGGTTTAGGCTTATATCATTAAAAATTCAAAATATGGCTATTCTTTTGGAGATTCTCCTTGCAATTGCGTCTACCCGATATAGTCAACACATAATAAACTACTCTAGGGCTGGATTGTTTAAAAGAAGTTAATAAAAAACGAAGTTCATATTTAAAGTTGTCATTTTTTTACTCATTTTAGGAATAAAAAGGCAATTTCTAATTAATAGCAGAGGTTTAATGTTAGAGATCAGCAACACCGAAAAATGCGTAACTCCCTTTTATGGATACCAAAATGTTTTTTTTTTTTTAAATTTCTGAATTGTAGTAAAAAATACCAAAATGGTTGTTAATTACTTCTTCCTAACACTAATCCGAGCCCAGACGCGATGTCAAAAAGTCACAAGAATCAGCAATGCCATAACCCACAATAATGTAGACCTATCTTTTCTAAACCAGAAAAAATCCTGGCTATGTCACTGATCCTTAGCACATGTTCTAAGTAGTATAGCAATGAAAACAAGAAAGTTTTTCGTTGGAGCTGGTTTTATGCAAAACTTTTCTTCGTTTACAACTCTACAAATACCCTCTGGTTCTTCACAGAATTTGTTTTACAGTAGAATGTGTCTAATGTGCAATTTTAAAAAAATTCTTTCATATTTTGTCTCAACTTTCAGGGAGTGGTCACCATGGCAGACGATCTCATCGCCAGCATTCGAAATAACTCTGTTGACAAGATTGTTTCAACTAATATTCACATGGATTTGTTCAATTTCACTTATAATATCATTAACTACCGCATTAATTTTACCATGGTCTTATTTCAAAATTCTTAACAATAAACTTGAAAACATTAGATCTTTTTCAATAGCTAAAATTAACACGAGGAAGCTAAAGAAATCAGTAAGTTTGACCTTGGAAACAGGTTTTAACAACAATACAAACCACAACCAGCAACTTATTAATATATCTTACACGGCACATGATCAGGTCCAAGCCGGTCAGAGAGCTGTTCATGTAACAAGTATCAGTAGTCATTTAACACACTTGTCACGACATTTAGGAACATACATCGTTTCTGGGATGGAAATGGACAGGATGCCACGAGAGGGAGAAAATGATTTAGCGCAAGTTTGTTCACTATCAGAAAATATTTCTGAAACAGACAGGAAGGAAGTAGGCCCACCACCAGACTGCATCCAAAACACTTTTAGCACATTATTGTATGGTTCAAGTACTAATGTGGAGGCAAGTTTGACATCAGAAAAAGAGTGTGTAATAGAGGATAATTTAAAGAAAGGTGACATCGAACTTATAAGTGCTCAAGAATTGGATATAGAAATGGGGCTAGTGCTAATTGAAGACATAGAGCTTCACAAAAAATTGATTGTGTATGTAACTTTGATATTGTGATTTAATTAATTATTTATAACTATACTTTACTAGTACTTGTATACATGTATTCATTTCGTTTCAGATATAATTCCTCACTTGAAAAACTGATTAACTTACTCTTGTGGATGTTGTTTCTGGTCAATATATTGATGTTAGGAGTCAGCGCTTTATTGTTCAAGGTAAGTGCTATATCAGCTCCAGTATGCCAACTTTTTGATCTTAATGTTAGCGACTTTTTTATCATGGAAATTTAATAATTAATATGTAAAGTGTATTTGATATATATTTACAATTAGAAGACCGTAATATCGGTGACTTTCATTACTACAAAATATGAAGATATTGGAATACACCATTATGAATGTACATCAACATCCAGTATATGTCTCTGGTATGCATTACAAGTCCCCCCATAGCCAACCTTTAGTCCAAATATACTGGAAACTGAATTTCATGTAAAGATTCATTATTGATTATTATTCACATATCAACAATTTTTAAGATTCATGCAGAAAGTGATTTTTTAGTTGCCAGGTTTAACAACGTAGTTAATGTTCCAGAATATTATTTACATTGAACAAAATAACCGAATGTGTCTTTAATTGTTTGCGACTCTCAGTTAAATGAGAATGTGAGCCAAAAGAATTGATTTTAAGGCTGTTCCACCCTGTTTTTCCATTTTCTAAAATATGCAACTATGTAAAAATTTAGTAAATGAAATTGGAACCTGGCACTATAAGAACACCAAAACAATTGTTTTCAAATTTTTTGATCGGGCACACGGCATATATTGCATCTTCAAAATAGTTTCAAACTGCAATTGTATCTAGCACATCGTTCAACGTAGATAGTTGTGTTTCAGTGACATTTAAGTTTGACTGTTTTTCTATGCTTTAACAAAGAGAAAACATGGGATTTTTCGGAACCGTGTCCCCTGCGAATTTTTCCATTTTCCGGTACAAATTGACAAAAAATACCGGTTATCTAAAAAATTCGTGGATCATACTAAATTGTAAAATCTTAAGTTTTCTCTTTGTTAAAGCGTAGAAAAACAGACAAACTTAAATGTCACAAAAACACAATTATTTACGTTGAACTATGTTCTAGATACAATTGCAGTTTGATACTATTTTGAAGATGCAATATTTGCCGGGTGCCCGATCAGAAAAATAAAAAAAAAAAATTGTTTTGGTGTTCTTATAGTGCCAGGTTTCAATTTCATCCACTACAGTTTTACGTAGTTGCATATTTAAGAAAATGGAAAAACAGGGTGGAACAGCCTTAACATCCAAAGTTACTTTCTCAAATGTTCTTTTTTTCTTAATACAGAATGACGCCGATTCAAATTTTAAAGTAGTAAGTTTGGTATTTACCGTTTTAATAACTGGCAAATACTTTATCGCTAACAACATGATGCAGCTTATATCTAATGAGGTAAGTTAACATTCACATCTCCCACAAAATATAGACGTAGGATACAGGTGCGGTCGACTTGCAGTTTTTTCATATATTTTAAAGAAATGTGACAACTTTACAATTAAACATTAAATTCAAAAGTGAAAACCTATATTAAAATTTAAAATAAAATATATTTCTTAAATAAAATGTTACCTTTTAGTCAATTCACCTTCTCCTCCGGGAGTTTTACATGTACCATGTGCACATCAGCTTGAATAAAACGAGTCTTTTGTAAACAAATTTTTGAAATTAGCTATGCGTTCCAAAATTTTTAAGGGAGTCACATATTTTGAGAATGAAGACAAATTAAACTAAGTTAAACTATGAACGTTCTTTAAATATATATTTGAGACAATCGCAACTATGAACGTGGAAGTTTTTACAATTTTCTTGAACGCCACATAATCAGTTTTGCTTGTGTGGAAATATAAAGCGTTTCATGGTAGTCAAATTTTAAAACTTGGTCTCAACAACTACTATTTGGGTATAAGGCAGCCTTTTTGAAGATTGTCGTCAATGCGATACAAATATCGTTGTTAACATATCACATTATTATGAGAAGTCACTTAATGCCATACCATTAATCTTTTCGCCACTATCGACAGAGAGTGAACCCTCTAAACAACTGAAATTTTAAAGATCATTTCACATTCAAGAAGCATTCATCTTAAAGGGTATAAAAAGGCTATTACACGAGGACAGCTGCTTTCTGGCTAGAGTTTTTGATTGCAATAAGACAAGAGCGAGCGATTGAGTGCATCCTCAGTACCAAAAAAATCAAACCCACGATTGCAATATAGGCCTAGGCTCCGATCAGTAAATGAGTCGGACTGACTAAAGGTCCCGTGCAATAACCCTATAAGAGAGGGAAGGGGAAGTAAATTGACTGAATGACTGTTATAATTCCAGCACGAGGCCGTCTGTGAGTCCATCTACAGCAGCGACTGGACTGGAGCCTCGCCGAGCTTCAAGAAGTCCATGCTGGTCATCATGACCCGAGCCAACGTCCCCCTGGAGATCAAACCCACGGGACTGGATCCCATCTCCCGCAAGAACTTCGGAGAGGTAAATTATGCTATGAGATGACCGATTGTTATGCCTTTCAAATAATGTTGAAGGTTCACAGTAGTCCCAGAAATTAGTCTATACTTTTGTAAAATTATGTAATTTTTAATAAATAGTAATCTTTTTTAGACATATGATTCTAAAATAAAATCTTAAACAAACATTTCTGATTCAGAAGTCCAACTAAGTACACACGACATTTTCATAATTGAGCGAGCGTAGCGAGCGTCTCCACTTGACTCTTATGGCTCGAATGTCTGTTTTTTTTTGTTTGTCTGTTTGTTTTTTTCTGTAACTGCTTCGATACAGGTCGCACCGTTTCTCTGATCGACCTAAAATTTTGCACACATGTACATACCACCTAGTCGGGTTGCTGTATAGTTTTTGAACAAAATCCAATCGTTGGTAATAAAGAATAAAAAATAATAAAAAAATAAATAAAAAAAAATGTACCGATCGTTATGAAATTTTGCAGGGTCAATAAGTACAACATTCTCTCCTACTTACCAAATTTTCAGCTAAATCGGTCAAGACCTTAAAGACTTATTGGTAATCATAATTCGAAAAATGATGTTAAAAAATGAAGGAGGCAGTGAAGATACCAAGATACACTTTAGAAGGCATGACGTGAATTAGTACAATGCAAAGATGTTGGAATAGAAAATAGTGTACAATGTCAATATCCAGTTAGGCCTACACTGTGTGGTGGGCCTTATGGGAATGTCGTACTCGGGTCATGTTGCACGTACCGGTGCTCGCTCAACAACGCGTCCAACTGAGCGTTTTCCTAGTATTAATTTTATTTGTTGGATGAGCGAAGCGAAGACTTCAATTTCACCGACCCCCCAAAAAATTTAGCTCGGGTGTTTTTTTGTTTTGTTTTTTGTTTTTGTTTTTTTTTTTTTCTGTCTGTTTGTTCGCTCTCTACCGGGCAAACGGCAAATGCGATCTGGATGAAAATTTGACAGGACCTTCGAAATCTCTGAACTTAGACTTGCCACGTTTTTGGGTACAATCGAAGAAATATTTCTCATGAATATCGTACTTTTACGATTTTTTTCGATTTTTTGGGCGATATTTTCGTACCATTTGGGCCAATTCTGACCAAACGGGTGAAGCTAAAACGTTCATATTATACATGGACATTAAGGTTATGGTGATTTAGTACATTTTGAAAGAAAAAGTTGAAAAAGCTAGCCAGAATCTATAGAAATAAAGCTTTTAATATAAGATTTTTGTTTTTTTGTACGATATTTTCGTGCCATTTGGGCCAATTCTGACCAAACGGGTGGAGCTTCAACGTTCATATTATACACGGACATTAAGGTTATGGTGATGTAGTACCTTTTGAAAGAAAATGTTGAAAAAGTTAGCCAGAATCCATAGAAATAAAGCTTTTAATATAAGTTTTTACGGTAAATAATACCAATTGACAAGAAACAAAAGAAACTTGACAACATTCACCTACAATGCGTAGGCAGCAAAACAAAGCACTTGCAAAAGTAAAGATATCCCAAGCAAACTTAAAGCTTTAAAAAGCTCATCCATCAACGCGGCGGGACTTTAGCGTTTTCCTAGTATAAATATATATTGTGTGATGCACTTTTTCATTCAATTTGGCAATTTTGTTATAAAAATCGAAAAAGAAGATAAATTAAATTTTTTAAATTTATAGCAGAAGTTCGTATTTTTTATCAAAATCTTTCACATAAAATTAATTGGATGAGCGTAGCGAGCGAAGCGAGCGAAGCGAAAACTTCAATTTCACTGACCCCCCAAAAAATTTAGCTCCAATGTTTTTTTGTTTGTTTTTGTTTTTTGTTTTTTTGTTTTTTTGTCTGTTTTTTCGCACGATTCCGGGCAAACGGCATAAGCGATCTTGATGAAAATTTAACAGGACCTTCGAAATCTCTGAACTTAGACGTGCCACGTTTTTGGGTACAATCGAAGAAATATTTCTCATGAATATCGCACTTTTACGATTTTTTTCGATTTTTAGTGCGATATTTTCGTGACATTTGGGCCGATTCTGACCAAATGGGTGGGGCTAAAAAGTTCATATTTTACATGGACATTAAGGCTATGGTGATGTAGTACCTTGTGAAAAAAAAGTTGAAAAGGGTAACCAGAACCCATAAAATAAACGTACTTTTACGATTTTTTTCGATTTTTAGTGCGATATTTTCGTGACATTTGAGCCGATTCTGACCAAACGGGTGGGGCTACAACGTTCATATTTCACATGAACATTAAGGTTATGGTGATGTAGTACATTTTGAAAGAAAAATATGATAAAGTTAGCCAAAATCCATAGAAATAAAGGTTTTAATATAAGTTTTTTGAGGTTCATAATTCAATTAACAAAAAACAATAGAAACTTGACAACAATCACCTACAATGCATTCACAAAGCACTTGCAAAGGAAAAGTATTCCCACGCAAACTAAAAACCTACAAAACGCTCATCCATCAACGCGGCGGGACTTTAGCGTTTTCCTAGTATTAAAGAACATGACACAAGTTTCAGTAAATTTTATCGTGAGTAGATCGTGAGGTGTGCTGTTATGACAACTGGTAAAGTGCCTCCAGTTGAACTGCGAAAAGACTGCACGGCGCCGATATTGAAGTAGAGCTAGTCAAAGAAATCGATATTTCGATACGATATTGATATATGGGAATATTTTTAGTTTTGATAATCAACTTAAAAAAATCATATTTTAAACAAAATAATATATAGAAAAATATCTTTAACGTGCAATTCTAAAACGAGGAAGACTTATGAGGGAAAGTTAACGGGGAAGTTCTTCTCGCTGTAATAAGTGAAAAAAGTTTATTTATTTGTCAATTTTCATTTTGCGCACTAAATAATGTTGAAGACTATTAAAATTAGTACGAACTTTACAAAAAGTGGAGGTGACGGGTCATGAGACGCGAGTGTGAGAGTCTTAAACTCGCTATGCTCTTTTGGCGATATTAATCAATCCTTTTAAGCCATACATTATGTTACATTAAATACATTATATATATAGATTCATCGATATCGACAATGAAATGTTTGTGTGATGTTGATAATTGAATGATAAAGCACAGTTAAACTTTATTAGGTTATATTTTGTTATCATTTCTAGAGAGTCGCTAATCATTCCGTATATTCTTTTAGTGTCAGTGCTCGAGTAAATTTGTTAACTGTGTTGAAAGTGCATTTTTAAAAATTCGCATGATCGGAAAATCCTGGTTATTTCAGAATCATTCAAGATCACCTTTCGACCTCCAATTTTCACCCAAAAAATTTGAATTTTTGGACGTTGTTTATAAAGGGTGAGCTCAATGCGTGGTCAGAGAACATGTCAAGAGTTTTCAAAATTGTTTTCTACACAAAATTATTAAATAACAACAAATTACACTATTAGTGGCGTATTTATTGTTAGTTACTAAAAAAAAGACACTTTTTAGAAGAATATGCTCTTATTGCTAAAGATACTCATTGGTACATGAAGTATAGCGTGCTGGTTAATACAAAGTATTGAAAGATATGTTTTTAGGTATTCTACCCAATATTTTTAAAATTGTTGATCGTGATAGAAATTCTACTTTAATAAACTCATTGGAAGTTCCTGGATTAAATTCTGAAGCATTTTGAAAGTCATTTATGTACAGAGGCGTATCCTATTGGAATTCAATTTCTTATGATATTAGAAGCAAGTTTACTGATCTAGGAATTGTACTATTTAAAAGTAAAATTGAAACAATGATAATGAATCAAAGAGCAAAGAATTGATTTTTACTATTTATTTGTAGGTTATTGTCTGTGTGTTTGTGTAATGTTAATTTACCTTCATAAGTTCTTATAAATGATTTTGCTTTTCTCTTTGTTTGTTCATTATTGCTTTGATTATGATATAATCAATGTATTTTCAATTATATTTTTTCTGCCTAGATTGTCTGGTTGCCGCCCACTGATGGAGCTTGCAACTTTAGTTAGGTGTCCTTATCATTGCTTGATCATTTGACATAACATTTTAAATAATTATATATCTGATATAATTATATATTAGAGTCAAGATTTTTTGGACTAAACTGTTATCAAGATTTGAACACAAAAATGAAGATTGATCACAAGAATAAAGATTTCGCGTTCGGTGGTTTCTTCCGCGAAAGTTTTTGATTATACTCCCTGATTTGCTGTTCCTGATTTTTGGCAAACCTCATATTCGTTTGAGTGAAATCGTCTAATAAATCAGTTTTTTCTTTTCGTTTTTTAAAATGATTTTTTCTTTCTTTCCTTCTTTCTTTCTTTCTTTCTTTCTTTTTCTTTCTTTTTCTTTCTTTTTTCATTTCCTTTTCTTTCTCTTTTTTTATTCTCTTTTTTCTTTTTCTTTTCTTTTCTTTTCATTCCCCACCCTTTTCTTTATTTGATTCATTCAATAAATGCATTTAATATCATTTTTATTTGTTACGAAAATTGTTGTGTTTAATGCATGGTGTAATGCTACTATTTCAAATATTTATTTAAATGTAGTTTTTGTTGTTTCTGCATCTATGTAATTAGATTTATTTCGTTGTCCTCCTTTGTAAATCAGTTTTTATAACTGAATAGTATATACGTTAAATAAATAATAAATATATATAAAATAAATACCTAACATTTTGGTAAAAACAACAATACGATAACACAAACGATGGATCTTAATTCAGACTTTACGTCGCATTCTACGTCAAAGCCTGGTTTGCTCGAGCTCATACAACAGACGTCAGGCTGTGCGGACGGTTTCGAAAATCACTTTGAAACAATAGTTTTGTTGTAAAACTAGGGAAACGCCAAAGTCGTTGTTAAACGAGTGAGTGAACCAAGTGTTGAGTACCCGGGAACATCCCCTTTCCTCCCCTTTACCTAAGGCTGGATCTAGCTCAGTATGGAGAATTATACCGGGTACTCAACACATGGCTTACTCACTCATTTAACAACGACTTTGCGTTTCCCTAGTTTAAATTGAACATTCAAAATGCGAATCGTGTTCAAAACTTATTATCTTGAGACATTTACAAATTTCCAATATAAAACAAAATCACATAATTTTTATTTCCCATTTAACACCCTTCAAAAATAATATGTGGGTCTAAAAAATATAAAAAAGTTCTACCCAACGGGTATCGAACCCCAACCCTCCGTGCGGTAGGCTACATGCTTACCACTAGGCCATGCAAGCCACGTAACTGGCGTCCCGCTAGCTGCTACTAAACAAATGCTTTCGATATTTAAAAAATCACATTTTTATTTATTGTGGGATTAAATCGCAATGGATCTAGCTGATTTTGTTAGCAGTTCTCAATTAACTCGTACCGGATGTCTGTTTAAAATTTCAGCCCAATCTGTTAAGCGGTTCGGCTGATTTCCGACGTACAGACAGACAGACAGAATCACAGAATGAGACCCGTTCGAGTTGAATGGAGACACTCGGTCGCTCCGCTCCCTCGTTTAATTATAATAAATAGTCTTTTGAATGTCCAAAATTTCTTTTAGTTTATTTTGTCTATGCATACTCTCAATAATATGGATTTTTTAATATCTGTTTGTGGAACGTTTAATCGAAAAGTATACGAGTTGAATGACTGATAGTTTTACCATAGTTTATACTTATCCGTGACTAGGACACGTGATTTTTTAAATGTGCATCTTTCATATCTAGCATGTACGATTTTTCGTCTTTTCCGGGAAAAATACACTCAGCGTACCGGAAAACGAAAGAAATTATTGCTCCTTCTGTTACTGATACTATTGGTAATGTTCGTACAAATAAAAAACTACGATCAACAATATTTTCGTACCCGCACAGTGAATGTTTAAAATTCATGACTCGTTCAGTGGTAATTGTACAGTTTTAATTTTTTGGAGGAATACCTCTGAAAGCAATGCACCAACTCAGTTGATAATATTTATATTACAAGATATTTGCAATTTCTTATTTTTGAGCGAGCGTTGCGAGCGTCTCCACTTGACTCTTATGGCTCGAATGTCTGTTTGTTTTGTTGTTTTTTTGGTTTTTTTCTGTTACTGCTTCGGTACAGGTCCGCACCGTTTCTCTGATCGACCTGAAAATGTTCACACATGTACATACCCCCTAGGCGGGTTGCTGTATAGTTTTTGAACAAAATCCGATCGTTGGTTATATATAAAAAAAAATTAAAAAAAGTTCCGATCGTTATGAAATTTTGCAGGGTCAATGAGTACAGCATTCTTTCCTATTTTACAAATTTTCATCTAAATCGGTCAAGACCTTAAAGACTTATTGGTATGTAACATTATGGGAATGTCGTACTCGGGTCGTTGTTGCACGTACCGGTGCTCGCTCAACAACGCGACGGGACTTTAGCGTTTTCCTAGTATTGTATAACGTACGTTCATTTTCATTTAGAGGATGATACCGATTTTTAGTATTCGAAGTGCCCATTTTGGCCTGCTAGCCTACTAACTCGTAATCTGCTAGATCACAGCTCCACTGCAGCCAGTTTGTGACGTCACTTTCATTGTGAGAATGGTAACAGTTAGTAAGCAAGCAAGCCAAAATACATCTCACATACGCTTTGAATGCTGACCTGACTGAGTATTTTTTTGACATTGTACCAAATTTTGAAGAATAATATTTTTCTTATCTTTGACTTAATTTACTGGCTACCAAAGGGTTTTTATTTAAGAAATTGTGTTTAAGACAATACTTTAATTAAATACTTGCAATTTACCTGCTTAATACAATTAACTTAACTATTTACTATCTATCTTTGTTTACAGGTTATGATAAGGGCATACAAAATGGTACAAACCATAAACTCGATGATGAAATGAATAAACAAAAATAGCCCTCAAAACTTCAGTTCGTACCACTCAACACAGCAAGCACCACTGAAACCACTGATTGCAGAAGTCTAAACCACTGAAGACGATTGATGTCACTAAATACAGCAGTCTATCTTCTGTATAAGACAATGGATACAATGGATACCATTAAATAAAGAAAAATATGAAAACAATATAGAAAAAAATATATGTATGTAACACGATTACTTTGATAAAATTCAATTCATCTGTCCGTACAACTGAATTTAAGAGTTGATTCCACTGAAAACAGCAAGTTTGATACCACAAGATTAAGCAGTTTATACCACAGAATATAACTGTCAATTAGTTAGTAAGTGTTGTTTAAGGGCAATCAACAGTAGAGTTATCAGTGCGCGACTGTTAATACCACTCTCTAGAGCAGTAGAATCATCTGATCAATATGCATGATGTAAATTACCATAACAGTTTATCACCATAGTGAACACTGTACAAAACTTAATCTTAACGTAACGAAGTGCTACGTTACGATGACTGGCGACGTATCACAACAAACACATTGACACTATTAAGCCGCGGGCATTTAAACCCATCATCCTCATGAGACGCAACTGCTTTTATCAGTTATTTTCAAATATAATGAATCGGCTTTTGTACGTAGCTTTCGTGAGGCCCTAATTTGAACATGTCAGTGTAGTGTGGAAACCGCATCGAAGGCATTGAAAAAGTATAAAAAATATTTGTGAAAATGTTTGCATGGAATCGAATATTGAGTACCATAAGAATGAGTTTGAATGCTATAATATTGTGATGATTGCCGTTTCCACACTATGTAGCAGGCGGAAGATTGAATATGATTTAATATGATGGTGTCGGGCAATAATGACTTATTTTATCAAGTCAAAGAAATTATTTCCGGGACATACAAGAAAATGTCAAAATATGAAATAAATTCTGTGTTCCATTCCTAGCACGAACCAAAACCCGAAGATAGGTTTCGTTCAACGATTTGACATTAATCAAATAAAATGGTTGAAAATGAAAATGGTTGGTAGTAGCTGACCGGTCTACGTGTTATTGAATGGGCGGTCGGTGAAGCTGCCGCATTCATCTTCGAGTCGATCGGTCGGTAGAAAAGCTCAGAAGACATCCAACTACGTCACGAGTGGTGACGTCACGCACTGTTCAATTTCTATAATATTGCTCGAAACATGTTCAAATATTGACCGATTTTCTTTTTCTTAATTCCAAAATAAATTAAGTTTTAACATATAACGGACAACGCTTTGTGATACTATGCCTTTAAAGTATAAAAAATATTTCTGAAATTGTTATGCACGCAATCGTATATTAAGTACCATAGAAATATGTATGTAAGTCATTGTGATCGCAGCAGTATTCTCACGCTATGTAGCAGGCGGAAGATTGCAGATGATTGTGACGTCATCTTGTACAAAATTGTCAATATTTATTTGGACTCTCCACTTCTTCAGAAACTCGATTTTCATGTTGCATCTCGTGTAAATAGTCATTAGAGAACATTTAATCCAACTTGAAGTAGAATTGACGTTTCCCAACATTCATGCATCATTAGGAAGCCAAACACCTAGAAAATTTGTTTTTAACTAAACATATTCATGATGTTAATTTAAATACTGTTGCACAGTTTAAATCTTTCTTATGCAGTACTTTTGTTGACACCTAAAATATGAACACACGACAAAAGTGCACGTGCATTCACACTGAACACACATGCACACATACAAATTACGCATACACGTGATTAATTTTAAAGTTTGCAGTGTAAAATAAATTAATAATCAATTAGGTTTTTACACTTTATGAGTGTATAAGTTCATATATAATATTTTGCAATAGTGTAAAATAGTTTGTGATGCAAATAAATACAAACAAAAAACAAAAAATAAACACTCAACGTGGAAGATGCAACGTATCATAAAAAGTGAATTTCAATTACTTTTTAGAGTTCTCGTAATGAATCAAATTCAATGGCCAAGCAATTTTGTTTGAAATTTTTAGTTTAAAATTTTTACTTTTTTACCACGAAAATGGTTGGCTTGGCGCTCGTCAACAGGCGAAATGATCTTACTTCTTTTCAATGCGAAACTAGGGAGAAAGAATGAAAAGCTTGGCTCAACTTCTATATCTCACAGCATTCACAGTCGAAGACTTTAAAGGAGAGCTTGGCTGCCGTTTTTTTTACAATTTTTTTATTTGTGGGGGACATCTTTTTTCTGTTTGTTTCCTATCAATGCGTGTAATACTTTAAGCGATATTCTAGAAAAGCGTCGAAATTCAATGAGAAGCAAGTTCGTTTTTTACTTTTTGGGCCCACGGTCTCCTCAAATTTAGCCCCTTAGTACAATACAAACGAACCACAGAATTATTTGTTAGTTCTAAATACGAGTTTATTGAAATGAAATGAATGTTGCATTTAATTAAAATTCTTGTTCTTGAAATTAAAAGGTAATTTCGAATAATTTTTGAGCTTAGAAATAATTTTGATTTTCGAGTACAGGAAGTGTATCCCAACTATCAGCTTTGAACTAGAAGACAACCAGGCAGCAAATGAGAGTTTAGAAAATATATGCATTTACCTTCGCATAGCTAATCTAGCAATAAAACACCACATTCCGGAAGATAATGTGAGATTATCGGTCTTCCAATACAGTGGTTCTTAACCGGTGGTACACGTACCCCCAGGGGTACGCGTTCTAAAGGGATACTTGGAAAAATATTAATACTTAATTTTTAAAAAATGTTGTAAAATGCTTCAGTGTGGAAAATACATAATTTTAAAAACTAAAATTATATCCTAAAACTAAATCATTGTTTTCTGAATGCACTATTCTTCACCAATCACCACCACTTTGGCAAAGTGGGTCAATGCATTGTATTTAGTCCTTTGAGAGGACATTCAACCATGAGTCACCGGCCTGGCGATGCAGCAAACTCTTTGTGGGGGTGGATTTGTGTCAGTTGGAAGCAGGTAGTGTAGTTTGATGTCGGACAGCGGACAGTTTGGTCTTTGGCGTTGACCTCGACGGAACTATGTGTGCGTGATTTTCTGTTAATAATAATAATGTCTTTATTGACAACAGAATTCAAAATTCCACAAAGTGCCAATACAATAATACCTGGAAACAAGAAGTTAATTACTACACATGTGACATATAAAGATACATTAATATAATCATACAAAATTTAATAAGTACCTAGTGTACGTGTGTGAAGTAAGTATTGTTACAATTGTGTCATTCTTGTGTCACTTCTGCCCTTCGCATCCACGTACTTATGCGAAGTGGCATTCTCAACATTGACGGTGGTAAAGACGAAACAGAACACAGAAACCGATAGGACCCAGAAAGAGACATAATAATGGCCGTAAGCATGTTGGAACCCCGAATTTCCCTACTGATGGTCGAGAAAACAGGCTCAACTTTCACATTTGGTAAAAATCAATGCGAGCTATTAATAGTAACATTTCTGACAATGTATCATTTGTATATGTACCGGTATGAATGCATGTTCTTTATTTTGAATGAATGAAAGACTAATGTAAATAAAACACAATGTCCTGGTACAGAAACAGTGTTGAATCCAGCTATGATCCCGGGGGGGCGAAGCCCCCCCCGGGAACTGTCATCCCCCGGGAATAAATTGACTACATTCACAATATATTCCTTCATTTTTTAAATGTCATTTTGCCGTTTTTGAAAAAGCACACATATTGCTTTGAAGGTTGTTAAGGTTTATGTTTGTAACTATAATCAAATAGGCAGACACGACGAAAAACGTGTGGGCAACTCATGAGGCCAAGAAGTAGATTTGTAATAGTATGGTCATTCGAAGGGCTTCGACTTCTGTTTAGGGAATTCCCAATTATGTCTTCTTTTGTATGTTGGCCCGCAGTCGTGCCTTGAGAGGATATGCGCTTGCATGACTGATGGTTTGGGGGCGAAGCCCCCAAACCCCCCATACTTGGTACCTATGTAATACCCCCGGGATCTTTAATAGTCCCTCCGCGCCCCCCCCCCCCCCCCCCGGGATGAAAAGTCTGAAATCAACACTGTTCAGAAACATTGAACAAATTTCAAGATTATTTAATATGTATGCCTTCCTGTTCTAAATATGAATGAAATACGTTTAATTGATCATAGTCAAAGCCTCATGTATCATAATAACAATAAAGAAAAATATGGAGGGGTGGGTACGTGATAATTTGCGATGCCTTTTAGGGGTACTAGGCTGAAAAAGGTTGAGAACCAATGTTCTAATAGGAGCACGTTTCTTCTTTTTGGACGTTTTTAAGCACTATTCATCCCCCATAAATTTAAAGCATTGTATCATCATTGTACATCATTATCTTTACAGTAATGTTTATAACATTAATTTCCTTCGTTTGTTGTCATTGTAATTGTAGTCTTGTAGGATTGTACTTTGTTCTGATTAGTACCCTGGACCCTTTGGTCATCCAATGTATTTTGTCCAGCTTTCAAATTAAAATTTAATTTACTATACGTCCAAACACTGTTTTTTGTTACTTGTATTACATTACATCCCAGTTCCTTATGTGTTGGTTTTACACAATATCAATCCAAGATATTACGATTACCTGAGAAATTGATCTCAAATCACATATTACACACTTTAATGGAATAAACCTGTGTTTACGGTGCATCACTCAACCAAAAGTGATTATTATTTATTGTAAGGCAGGATACAATAGTAAATTAATTTGATTTACGTCTATCCTATTCAGTTATAACTAGGAAGCTTCGTAAACACTCTTTTTAGTCGCGTTGATGGATGAGCTTTTTTAATAAGTTTTTAGTTTGCTTGGGATCTCCTTACTTTTGCAAGTCCTTTTTGAACGCATTGTAGGTGATTGTTGTCAAGTTTCTATTGTAGCTTGTTAATAATTGTTATCATATGCCTAAAAAAAACTCCTAAAAAAAACCTTTATTCTATGAATTCTGGCTAACGTTTTCAACTTTTTTTTTCAAAAGGTACTATATCACCATAACTTTAATGTTCATGGAAATATGAACGTTGTAGCCCCAACCGTTTGGTCAGAATCGGCCCAAGTGTCACGAAAATATCTCACTAAAAATCGAAAAAAATCGTAAAAGTAAGATATTAATGAGAAATATTTCTTCGATTGTACCCAAAAACGTGGCAGATCAAAGTCCAGAGATTTCGAATGTCCCCTTTAATACTCATCAAGATCGCATATGCCGTTTTCCCGGTAGAGAAAAACAAACAGAGAAAAAAGAAAAAAAATATTGGAGCTAAATTTTTTGAGGGGTCAGTGAAATTGAAGTATTCGCTTCGCTCATCCAAAAATGAATTAACAAAGATGAACAAATTTATCAATTTACTATAGATACACCCAAAATATTAAAACCTTTTTTTTTAAATTTGAAATAAATATTACAAGAATGTAAAATGAGAAAACTAATTTATAAAACATACTCAAATAGTATATTTAACATTTGAAATCATACGACTAAACTACCATAAAATAGAAATTAAGAAAAATAATATTTCTATGACGTAAAATATCACCTTAAAATTATTTATAAAAGAAGGCACTACATCACATGCTACAAAACCTATGTCAAATAAATATTATCAAAACTCAAGACCTTCTTTATCTGAAGCATTGAAAAAACAGAACCAGTGAAAGCCAACCACAACTGGAAAATTCCATACATGTATTTAGTGAGTGTAAAATGTTTGACAGATTGTGATGTGCATTTGACAACAGACGATCGACAGCAACAACGTATTTAATAGAACCCCAGTGCTAACATTTACTTTGCTGCAAGAAAAATTTCAAGAATGTTGCGCTGACCATGAAAATGATTTGTTCTTTTTACAAAGTTGTCGCGGTCGATCGATGAGTTGTTGTTTGAGTTAGTAAATATACCCCCTGGCTAAACGTTAGGGTAATTCTATTCATTGTAAATGGAACAATGTCCCAAATTTTATTCATGCACGCGTTCGAGTGCCTAACTCGAAATACTGGCTCGATATTAGCAGGTGGAAATATAAGTTTAATGGTTTACTCAAGCAGCTCAAATTGACTTGCTCAATCTTATCCGGATGTAGAGCGAGAAGATATTACAATAATTTACTTAATTTTCCAAAACGAATAACATATTTAACGAGATAATCAGAGAATGGCAGAAAATTACGAAATGGTCAGGATAATCGACTGTTTAGAAGCAATTTAATCCAGCTTTACAACGTGGATATTCAAATGGAAAATAATTGAGAACAAAATTTGAATGGTGGAACTTATTGAGACAAGTTGAACATTTAACCGTCGAGTTAAGAAAATACCTAACAAGTCCATTAAATATGATTTCATGGCGATTATACTCTTAAGTAAACAAAACCAGAAATAAAACATGGGGCATAAACCTAAGTGAAATTAAAAGTATACTGAAATTAAATTATAAGTAAGATTTGATAAGTTAAAGGTGTTACAAAAATATAATTATTTATTGTGTGCTTTAAATACTAACACTTTAATTTAAATTGCTTCTGTTATTCTGTTCACCAATTAATGTTAATTGCAATAATTTGTTTAAAATTGAATTCTCCAACAATCAATAAATTAATCAATGTTTGCAAATAACTGGTTGTACCACTTTCTAATTTTCTTGGTTGGATGAACTATGTAGAATGTCCAGGCAATTTACGATTAAAAATCTATATTAATCTAAATGTATAATTAACCATGTACAACCACAAAACTACTGCCATCTTTGATATTAATTTGAAATGACCTTGGTCTAAACTAGGAGAGTAGATTAACAAAATGTTGATTATTTTATTCAGTTCAGAAATTAAAAAGGTCTATCCGGACCGCGGTTCGAACCTGGGTCACCCACATTCCAGGTAGGCGCCGGGTTCAAACCCTGGTCGGGATGGACTTTTTCATTTTTTAGTGATATTGTTAACAATTCCGACAAACCAAACCAATAAACATGTTTGTTGCGACATGCAATAAACCTCGAACAAATTGCCTCTTTACTATTAAACACGCGCAGAATATGGAAACAATTTGTTTATTTATTATCTGTGCACATTCATGGGCTATTCATTATTATTCCTGTGTCTAACCAAGAATATTGGGGCGGTTACAAAATAATATTGAACGTATGTCGACCAATCGGCTCTAAGCAAAGTTTCTCAACATCAAACGCATTGAAAATAAATCCTGGCCATTATTGGGCGAATGTATTACCATAGAACGGACGAATGTTATTGTCTTTTCACTGAAGGTTAGTTTGAATTTCAAATCATCTACATTTTAAATCGAGCACTAACTGGTAGGTAATATTATAAACAAGCGTTGATCCTAAATTAATTTGCTTTTGTTTGACTAAATAATCAATACACATTGCAAATTAGGTTTGTGATATTTTTGGGAGGTATATAAATATAACGTCTAGTATAACGTCAACTCACTAATTAAGATATTGTTAAACATGTAACAAAAAAAATCACGCATTCTAAAACTTGAACACATATTATACCAACCTTTACACACGCAAAAGTATGTGGATCTAAATCGTCATTTGCATACTACAAATACCTGAAATAATTTTTCATCTAGACATCATTAAACAAAATTGGCTTTCACAAGATAGCCATCCGGATATGCTTGGAAGTATTGAGTTAGGCACCAGCACTATTCGTGTTTGTGACTTATATTAAAGGTAATAATACATGTTTTGGATATTTAGCACAAAGCATACATAGTCCCAATTATTTTGAAACAAAAACCACAGAGATATCTCTGTTGGTTCAGGTTTTATAAGCATTTTTATGTGTGACTTATGCCCTTTTGGCGCTATAGAGGAGGAAGCAAGCGTCTGTGCTTTTGGGAACTCTTTGTACGTTTGAAGAATGGCAAATGCTACATGTGTGCCAAAAATCAGCTTTAGGTTAAGGATGTTGATGTCAAAATCTATAGTTCCTGGGCTATTTGTACAAAAAACAAAATATGCGCCATGCATGCATACAATCATGAGGCGAATTAATTTAGTGACATGATTTTAACCCAATTTCTATACCGACCCGGACAAAATTAGGAGAAAGCTGACTTTTTCAGGATCATTCAAGATTGTTGTTTTATGAAACATACTTCGGGTCCGCCAAAATCCGCTTTGTGCGTTAGCGACCATCTTGGAAAATGGCTGCGATTAAAATTTTTTACTAAAAATCAATTTGTGAATGCTACAACTTACAATTAAATAAAACACGTCTATTTAAAGCTAACTTTATGGACAATGAATATACATAGCAAGTTTAATGTTATATATTTTACTAAATCAGTAAAAGGGATGAATCCGATCGAGATTGTTATATATTTTCGAAATTAATTGTATTTTGATGTTTGTAGCTAAAATAGTAACATTTTTCATATTTATCTTCCTATAAAACATGACTTAAATATTGTGCTGAGTGCACCTGCAAAATTGTATTTACATACGTTAAAAATGACTGACACGAATTATTGTGCACGTGCGTGTGACGCGGCGGCTGCCGCCTAATCAATAGATATTTAAATGTTTATTCATGGTATAGATTCGTCAGCTCGGGAAACTGAAAGGACAACTTAACTAGATGTCATGGTTGTGAATACAACATTCAACATCACAATAAGATTGATTTTCCAAATACAGAATTGCATGTAGCCATTTTATTTATTTATTTATTTATTTAGTCTCTATTTCCAACGGATAATGTAATCCACTAGTGCAAATTTAATAGAGAAGGGAGGAGGGGAAACCCGGTACCGGCACATAGCCTACTCTTTCGAAAAGTACAAAGGGGACCAACGGCTTAACGTCCCATCCGACAGGACGGTGTAACCTTGACAGTCGTATAGGTTCCTCCACGTACCCGGACTGCCGAGCAGACGACGTCAAGGAGAACGAAGCCGTCACACAAAGCTTTCGAACCCTAGTCTGCTCTAGCCAGCGGTATACGTGAGTTTCAGGGATGAGCGGTCACCCACTCAACCCCTGACCACGCCCGATGTTGCGTAACTTCAGTGTTCGAGTGAGAACTGGTTAAATGATCGCGGCAAAATTAAAAAAAAAATGTAACTAACTAAACATTCTTTGATGCATTAGTGCATTATTATGGTTCAAACAGCAGAAATAAGTATGACTAGATGTTGAAAGTCAGAGCGGAAAATTAATAAATAAATAGACCAAATAAACGAAACATCACCATATAGGAGTAACGTCACACTTTTTATTTAAAATAATTATTCGCCTTCCAGGTTTCAGGTTGTCATTTTTTACTAGTCAACCAAATCAGAACTACATTTAAAAGTTTTTGAAGACATATTTTGTCTCACATTTCAAGTAGAAGATGACGAGACATGACTCCACCGTCATCGTCGACTTAATGAAAAGTCTTCTGTATTGGCAAGGTGAGTTTTCAAGTTACTATTATCGTATTTCAGTTAAGTGTGATGAGTTATGCCCATTTTCTCAATGGAAAAAGTAATTTTTCAGTTATACCCTTAAATAACTTGGAAAATGCCAAAGGCGTTGTAAGACGAGTGAGTGAGTCATGTGTTGAGTACCCGGTATCATTCAATTTCATCCCCCTATACATGTAAGACTGGATCTATATAGTGTTGGTCTTTCCTCCTTGTCATAGGCCAATCATTTTATCATATGCTAGAGTGGCGCATTATGGCCTGTCAGAGTAGACGCGATTTTATAACAAATAAACTGAAAACCCTATCATTTATATCTATAATTATATCAATCGACTTAAATGCAGATGTTCCCGCGTATTCAACAAATGACTCGCTTACTCGTCTTCCATCCACTTTGGCGTGTTCCTTGTAAAGTTGGATAAGGTGCCCTTATAACCTGAGGCGGAATGTGGGGAGACCTGAGTTCAATCACCTGGTCGGAAAATATTGTGTTATTTCTGGATTGTATTTAAAAATTATATAACATATTTTTGAAACGCATAAAACGCAGTGTAGTCTATCATCTGTGACAATACTTTGGAAAACATAGCCAGTACAAAATACGTCTGAAGATTGCAAGGTTTACTCAATCTTCTAGCGGAATTTGGGGGTACCTTGAGCGTGCAAGATTCGATACACCTTTGACATGGTATTTGTACAGCCAGACAAATGGCATTTTTTTTTAAACAAAAACATTGTCGTTAAAATATTTCCCACACATTTGCAGTATATTTGTAATTTGTTATTTCTTGTGGGTTTAAATCGCAATGAATCTAACTGATTTTGTTAGCAGTTCTTAGTTTTCCCCCCCCCCCCCCCACCCCCCACCCCCCGCGTTTTTATATTTTCCAAAATATACTACCAAGTCAAAATATAGTGAATGGCTTTGAAACCTGGCTCTTTTAGAAAATCAAAAAAAATATTTTTTCAAATTTTTCTGATCCGGTACACGGCCAATATCGCCACCTCAAAATAATTTCAAACTTCAATTTGCCGAGGCACACCGTTCAACGTAGGGTGTTGTGTTTTTGTGACATTAATTTTCCACTCTTTTTCTATAGACTGACTGAGAGAAAAACAATTATTTTAATAATTGTCTTTCCTGCGAATTATTTCGTTTGGCGGTATTTTTTACTGATTTTTACCGCCAAACAAAAAAATTCGCAGGAAAGACAATTAATAAAAAAAATCTTTTTTCTCTTCGTCAGCCTATAGAAAACCAGTTGAAAATTAATGTCACAAAAACAACACCCTACGTTGAATGATGTGCCTTGGCGAATTGAAGTTTGAAATTATTTTTAGATGGCTATATTGGCCGTGTACCGGATCAGAAAAATTTGAAAAAAATATTTTTGATTTTCTAAAAATAGCCAGGTTTTAAAGCCATTAACTATGTTTTGACTTGGTAGCATATTTTGGAAAAAAGAAAAACGTGGTCGAATAGATTGAGGTAAAATTTTTAACAGACATCAGTTGCAATTAAAACCTAAAATTAATAATAATTGAAAAAATAGGCTTAAAAAGTGTTGGATTGATTTTAACGGCAATGCTCTTGTTCATGGAAATTAATTTGATTTCTTCATTTATTGAATGTAGGCGGTGACCAAGGTGTTTCGAATCTTGCACGCTCAAGATTTCCCGAAATTCCGCTTGGAGAATCATAAACATCTTTACTTGTATTTCTTACTGGCTAGTTTTCCATTGTACTGTATAAGCATTTCGAAACACGTTCTTTAATTTTCAAGGAATAATAAAATAATCCAGAAATTAAAACTACTATCCCGGCCGTTGTTTGAACCGGGGTCTCCCACATTCCAGGTATATAGGCGCCTTAGCCAATTAAAGACTAGGAAAACGCCTAAGTCGGTGTGAGACGAGTGAGCGAGTCATGTGTTGAGTACCCGGGAACATTTACATTTAAGTTGATTGATATGAGATATAATTGACAAGTGTTTTGAGTGTAGTTGGTAGCCCAGCTATAATAGCGCGTCAACTGTAAGGTCATAATGCGCCACTCTTTCTAATGATAGTCTATATGGAGGGAAAACCCATATGCTAGATATAGCTTGATGCATGTAGGGTGAGGAAAGGTTACGTTCCCAGGTACTCAACACATCACTCACTCGTCTAACAACGACTTCGGTGTCATAAATGTCATAAATTCGAATTCAATGTGAATCCTCTTTTCTTCCAACAACACAATCCAAATTTCCAAAAATTACATTTATCTTCTTCTTCTTCTTATAGTAATGTTATGTTCCTTGCTCACTTAGGTTTCGTTGGTTGACCTGTCTCGTCATCATAACAACCATTTTGTTGCAGGCTTTTGGCATGACGAAGCAGAGCACGACCTTATCTTCTATGTTAAGTATTATCCGTCTTGGTTGGCACACCTGATTATCAAGCATCACTACATTCGTCTGGTTTTGGAAATATTTCGTCGACTAAATCCTTGGTTTATTATTATTTCTGGGTCAATGACTGTTTTCATAACTTTCCCAATGGGAATGTATTTGAACAGAAGTAACGCCGAGGATGTTTTGTCAAACTTAAGCGCAATTATTTTCGTAGGGCTTGAACTTACTGGCGCATTAACTGTATTCGTTCAGTGGAAGGTTATGCATAGTCTCGCTAATTGCGTGACAGAAATGATAAAACCTGAAGATTTGGACAATGAAGAACAGACGAAACAGTACTTTGATACACATCTAAAGTGTTACAATTTCATAAAAGTTGTTCCGGGATCAATTTCGATCATAAGTGGGATATTGTTTATTTATGAATACTGTTTCAACTTACTCCCCGAGAGTAGGCATATTGTCAGGTAAGTTTGAAAGATGGATGCTTGTAATTGTTAGATAATATATATCATTGTAAACAATTTTACTCTTAAGGCCCATTAATTTTATGTACAGTTGATGTGGCTAGTAAATATGACTTCCCGGTATCATGTTATGACAATGGCAACCACCTATACGACAAGCTTTTCCATTAGTTTATTACCGAGTAACTTACCAATAAAGTGTAACATATCATTGAGATTCTTGACCTAAACCATGTAGGGAATATGGTATTGCTGTCCTGTTAGAATTTTGCGGTGCCGAGTTTCACAAAGTTGAAATGGCATCCCCAAAGCGAGATGTCTGGAAATTGCCCGATGTGTGTGTGCTTTTCTCCCCCCACACACCCCAATAAGACCGAAATCCTGGCTACGATACTTATCCTTTCACGATGTGCTTAGTAAGTTACTATGAGGTGAAGCATTTTTTCACTGGAGTTGGTTTTAAGCACAACCAATTTTTTCTTTACCCGACACAAATACTCTATACTTGTCCTTGACTATATGTGGGTACAAAACATGTCTCATTTTAATGTTTTTAATGTTCTTAACACTTTTCTTAACTTTCAGGGAATGGTTTCCTTGGCAGACCATCACATCGCCAGCTTTCGAAATAACTCTTTTCACAAGAATGTTTCAACTCATTTTCTCATGGATTTGTTCAATTTCACTTATAACAGTATTAACAGTTGGAATGATTTTACCATGGTCTTATTGCAAAATTCTAAATAATAAACTTGAAAATATTAGATCTATTTCAATAGCTAGAATAAACACGAGGAAGCTAAACAAATCAGTTGGTTTGACCTTGGAAAAAGGTTTTAACCAATACGGACAACAACCAGCAACATATTAAAACATCTGACTCAGCAGATGATCAGTTTAAAGTCGATCAGAAAGATCCTAATGAAACAAGTACACCATCAATACAACATTTTGGAATAAACAACGTTTCTGGGATGGAAATGGACAGGATGCCATTAGAGGGAGAAAATGCTTTGACACAAGTTTGTTCACTATCAGAAAATAATTGTGAATCTGACTTGGATCAGGTACCACCAAACAGCCTACAAAACACTTCTGACACATTATTGTACTTATCAATTAATTATGCAGAGGAAAATCCTACTTTAGCAAAAGAAGGTGAAATAGAAGATGATTTAAAGAAAGGTGACACCAAACAAATAAGTGGCCAAGAATTGGATATAGAAATGAGGCATGTGTTAATTGAAGACATAGAGCTTCACAAAAAATTTATAGAGTAGGTAACTTCAATATTGTGAATTGAGAAGTAGAAAATATAGCGACTATACATGTATTCATATCGTTTCAGATGTTATGTTTCTGCTAACAAACTGATGAACTTACTCTTGTGGGTGTTGTTCCTGGACAATATATTTTCGATAGGTGTCAGTGCTTTATTGTTCAAGGTGAGTGCGATATCAGCACCATTATGCCATATTTGTGATTTCGTTGTGTTCTACGTCATTCCTATATCATGATTATACCATTTTTAAAAAAAATATTGGGTAATGTGCATATGATTTATTTTATTTTATTTGAAGACCGTCTACATTGGAAACTGACATCAAATACTGTGGACACATCCGCTACACCGCGTCTACAGTGTTGCTATTATTTTTAGAACCGGAAGTGTTGGTTCAAGCGTTAAGCGCAAGACTTTGATTCTGAAGCTCTCAGGTCGAATCCTGCCACCGGAATGCTAACTGATTTTTTTCATATGGTTTCTTCAGTTGTTAATGTCATTGCAGGGATTGGTACTTGTTCATTGTAGGGCCCCCCCCCCCCCCCCAAAGGAAAGTAGGTTAGTTGGGGGGGGGGCGAAGAGCCGTGGTGCCACAAAGCAACGCACTTCAAGCTTCCACCCCCCCTTCCAAATCCCACTAACCTACTTTCCTTTTCGGGGTGGGGGGGGGGAGGGGCTATATTAAACAAGTACCCAGGGATTAAACCCGCTTTCCCTCGTATATTCCCTCACAATATTTTGAATTATAACATACCTAGTAGTAAGCATACTTGTAGATGGTCATTCATTGCACCCTGGCAAGTTTTTCACGAGAAATGTAAAACATTTAATCTATCATTACTGCACTTGGTAGTGATTAGCATCCAAGGAATTCACCCGTCTGAATCTACATCTTCTTTACGTAAATTTTTTGAACCTGTATTGCAAAACAAAGCACAGAACCGAACCACCCCAGCAAACACCTTAAAACCTTAATTTTAATAATATGTTGAAGGATGTAATAAAGACAATGATTAATATTTAATTTACAGACCTGAAACACATGTTTTGAAAGCGGGGATTCTTAACGTTGTAAAAGTTACAGTATATTGAAGAAGAAAAAACACCAAATGCAATTAAAAATTTTAGCAACTTTTAGTTGAATAAATGTGAAATGTTAGCAAAAGTATGTTTTTGAATTCCAAATTTAATTTGTCAAATCTTTTTTTCTTTGCAGAATGGCGCAGATTCAAATTTTAAAATATTTAGTTTGGTGTTCACCGTGGTGATAGCAGGCATCTACTTTATCTCGAACAACTTTATACAACTGATTTCTGACGAGGTAAGTTAACATTTACATGTCCTAAAAATATATTTCTTGGCCTTAAGGTGCAGTCAAATAGTAGTTGACTTGTCATATTTTTCAGAAATTTGACGATTTTACGATTAAACTTAATAATGTAAAAGAAAAAAGGAACTTTTAATCAAATTTATATCCAAAATTATATCTAAAACGGAGTTTTTACGTTATCTTTTCGTCCCAATTTTCCGGGGGGTAGTCATAAACTATGAGGTTGTGAACACAAGTGAATTTAAAATAAACCCATAACGTATAAAATAAGGTATTTAAATCAAAAAGTGTTATTTGAACTAATTGAGCCTTAAAACATGAATGTTCGTATTAAATAAAATTTGCTTGTGTTTAAATATGAACCTATTTATGTATTAAAATAAAATTATAAAATATGATCTCACATAAAATGCTTAACACATTCTATTAGGATTATTAACATTGTGTTATGAAAAGATGTCATCATAGTGATACAAATTATTATAGTAGCAATCACATACAACATTATTATAGGGAGGTATGGTCAGAAGTTACCATTCATTTAAGTCACCCATAGAGAGTAGATCTACTAGTTAGGTTCCACAACTAGAAATTGAAAGAATTCAACTAACATAGGGATTATCTAAGAATGGTATAGGGGGAGGGGTAGTGGTGAAGTCATTTGACTAAATGACATTATTTCAGCTCGAGGCCTTCTGTGAGTCCATCTACAGCAGCGACTGGACTGGAACCTCGCCGAGCTTCAAGAAGTCCATGCTGGTCATCATGACCCGAGCCAACATCTCCGTGGAGATCAAACCCACGGGACTGGATCCCCTCTCTCGCAAGAACTTCGGTGATGTAAGTATGGCTATACGATGACCGATTGGTATGCCCTACATTATAAATATCATGCCTCAATTGCAATTTAGGTCAAGAGTCTACACTTTTTTAAAATTCATTTTTTAAATTATCATTTGGTAGATAAATGTTTTTTCGAGAACTTGTGTGTTGTATCTTTTGCATTAAAAAATTGTCGATTTTGTTATGAATTCGAAACTTCAGACAAATTTTTAATTTTTTCCAAAAGAATCATTTATTTAAAAAATAATTTTACACAAAATTTCAAAAAAAAAACTTCATGGCCCATGTTCCAGTAAATCTATGATGAAAAGATTACAAAAAAAGGTATGCAGAAAAGACAATGGACCGAGTTCCTGTTTACCTGCGTAAAGACTGCAAAGTGCCAATATTGAAGTAGTGCTAGGCAAAGTAATCGATATTTCGATACGATGTCGATTTCGGTATTTTCGATATCAATATTTTATTAAAACGTGTAATACTAGATCGAGGAAAAGATTTTGGGGAATGTTAAATTTGGAAGCCCTTTTTGCTGTAATTAACAAAAAATTAATTGTTCATTTGTCAAATTTCAGTTAACGTGTTAAATTGTACTGACTTTTACATATGGTGGACGTGATGGGTCTTGAGATGCGAGTTATACAGTCTAAAACTCGTTTTGCACTTTTGGCGATACCTTAACAATCAATCTTTTTAAACACACATTAAATTATTTAAGAAACTTTATTTAAGAAAATACTTTAATTATATACCTGAAATCTACCTGTAAACTACAAATTTCATAACTAATAATCTGTTTTCGTGTACAGGTTATGGAAAGGGCATACAAAATGGTTCAGACTTTAAATACGATGATAAAATGAACTCACAAAATAGACTTCAAAAGTTCAATTAATATCCATCAATACAGCAGCTTATAATAAATAATAATATAAAATCAATTGATAACACTGAATTTTTTTTTAATGCTAAAAATTAACAAAAAATACCAAAACAAATAAGAATTAATACCAGCAAGTTTGATATTACTGAATACAACAGTCCATACCACTAAATAAGATGGTTGATAATGCAGAAAATACAAAAAATATTAAAAATATTAAAAAGTAAAAAATAAATACAAAATATACTAAAAATTATAATTTAGAACTAATTCCAGCAAGTTTGATTCCACTGAATATATCAGACCATACCACTGAATACAGCAATTAATACCAATCTACACAACAAGTTTAACACCATAAATGCAGCAGTCTATCTATACCAGTGAATAAGACAGTGGAAACCACCGATAACAACCGTCCATACCACTGAATAACTCGGTTGATACCACTGAATTCAGCAGTTAATACCAATCAACGCAGCAAGATTCACAGCAAAAAGGGTAAAAAAAAAAAATACACTTAACAACACAATTAGTTTTATACCACTCATTACATCAGTCTATACCACAGAATAATATGGTTGAAACCACTGAATACAGTAGTGATTATTACTCAACACAGCAAGTTTGATACCGCACGATTCAGCAGTATATACCACTGCATACGACGGTAATACCACACATTACAGCAGGTGTATCTTCTTATTTGTATATTCATGATCAGTAAATTATCTTAACAGTTTATCTGGAAACATTCTTAACGTTTCGAAGTGCAAAATGATAACTTGTCAGAATAAAACCCTTTTTTTAAATTTCAATACATCATTGATTGTCAAAGCGTAGTCAATGATCTGGGTACTATAATGACTGGCGACGTATCAAACATTTACAATATAAAGCCGCTGGCACTCCTTGGCTTAATGAGACGCAACTGCCTGCATAAGTTATTTTCAAATGCAACGAATCGGCTATTGTACGCGGCTTTCGTGAGGCCTGAAATCGAATATGATTGTGTAGTGTGGCATCAGCAACATAAAAATAAGCTTTAGGGCATTGATGAAGTTTAAAAAAAAGTAGAATTGTTATGCATGAAATCTAATATTGAGTAACATAGGAATGACTATGTAAGTCATTGTGATTGCAGAAAGACTCACACGCTATGTAGCAGTGTGGCAGTACTGTATGTGTATGTTATTGTGTATGTAGCAGTAGGAAATTTGCAGATGATTCTGGTGTTCTTGTACAATATTAAAAATTGTTATGTTGACTCTTGAATTATTGAGAAACTTAATTTTTATGTTGCATCACGTGTAACTAAGCATTAGTGCACATTTTATTCAACTTAAAATAGAATTTAAGTTTTCAAACATTCCTGCATCAATTGGCTGCAAAACAACTTTAAAAGCATATAATTCGTAACTAGGAAAACGCTCAGTTGGACGCGTTGTTGACCGAGCACCGGTACGTGCAACACGACCCGAGTACGACATTCCCATAATGTAACATACCAATAAGTCTTTAAGGTCTTGATCGATTTAGCTGAAAATTTGTAAAATAGGAGAGAATGGATAAAATCCACCGCCATCTAGAGGACCTTGACATCATTTCTTTGGGAAAACTATTTTACTCTTGATTTCTTCTAGGTGGCAGTACATAGTGACCAGAATTCTTGTGCGACTTTTCGTTGCCATGGTAACGTTACTTTTGTTAAAATGTAGTTTCTATCTACACTACTTATCGGATCAAAATAAAAATTAACATAATCGTGACCGGACGGACATTCTAAATGATTTGGCTACCTCAGATTTTGTCGCCGTTTAGTTAAAAAAAAACTTTAGTTTAACTTTAATGTAACTTTATAACTTTTTGAACGATTTTGCCACAAAACTAATGGCATTCAATCGGGAACGAAACTTGCGGATGGTCAAAATTTCAACTCGATCCGAGCCTCCGTTTGACCGCTATCATGAGCCAAAAAAGCTGTGCGACTTTCCGTTGCCATGGTAACGGGACTTTGTTATAATGTAATTTCCATCTACACTACTTATCGGATCAAAATAAAAATAACATATTCGTGATCGGACGGACATTCTAAATGATTTGGCCACCTCAGATTTTGTCGCCGTTTAGTTTGAAAATAAAACTTTCGATTAACTTTAATGTAACTTTTTAACTTTTTGAACGATTTTGCCACAAAACTATACAGCAACCCGCCTAGGTAGTATGTACATGTGTGCAAAATTTCAGGTCGATCAGAGAAACGGTGCGACCTGTATCGAAGCAGTAACAGAAAAAAAAAAAAAAAAAAAAACAGACATTGGAGCCATAAGAAGTGGAGACGCTCGCTTCGCTCGCTCAAATAAATACAAACCTTGATTTTAATACTAGGAAAACGCTCAGTTGGACACGTTGTTGAGCGAGCACCGGTACGTGCAACATGACCCGAGTACGACATTCCCATAAGGCCCACCACACAGTGTAGGCCTAACTGGATATTGACATTGTACACTGTATACTATTCCAACATCTTTGGATTGTACTAATTCACGTCATGCCTTCTAAAGTGTATCTTTGTATCTTCACTGCCTCCTTCATTTTTTAGCATCATTTTTCGAATTATGATTACCAATAAGTCTTTAACCTCTTGACCGATTTAGCTGAAAATTTGAAAAATAGGAGAGAATGGTGTACTTATTGACCCTGCAAAATTTCATAACGATCAGAACATTTTTATTTTTTTATTTTTTTATTTTATTTTTTATTTTTTATAACCAACAATTGGATTTTGTTCAAAAACTATACAGCAACCCGCCTAGGTAGTATGTACATGCGTGAAAAATTTCAGGTTGATCAGAGAAACGGTGCGACCTGTATCGAAGCAGTAACAGAAAAAAAAAAACAAACAAAAAAAAACAGACATTCGAGCCATAAGAGTCAAGTGGAGACGCTCGCTTCGCTCGCTCAATTAATACTTTCATTTAGTTTTTATAATACCATTTAAATCTTTTTTTTTTCTTTTTTTTCATTGTTGACACCTTAAATATGTACACACGACTAAAGTGCGCGCGCATTCACACTGACAAACATTCTTACACATTAACACACAAAGCCTAGTTTACACACATGCATACATATACATGAATAATATTATGTACGTAGTGTAAAACAGTAATTCGCTATTAATTAGGTTAATACAAATTGTTAGTTTGTAAGTTCATATATTATATTTGCACTTGAAGAAAATAGTTTATGTTGCAAATAAAGACGTGAAAAGTAAAATAAAAAATTGAGATAATACTTATAATTAAAAAAGTGAATTTCAATCAACACAGCAATTTTTACCAATAGACTTTCACTATGACTGTCAAGTAAGTTATTTTCTTATCAAAGATGGTTTAAGTTTAAAATTATTATATAATTCTCTCTCATTTAGTATACTGCAATACTTTACTTTGGGGCGATAATAATATGAGCTTATAGATGAAGTACAAAACTTGCAGAGCAAAGAAATAAAACGATTGATTCAACTTAAACAGTATTGGAGGGAGTTAACATGTTTTTAGTAAAACAAATAATGTGTTTTATTGTTTTATAGATTCAAATTTATGTAGCATAAGAGATGAAAGTTTAGATGAACTACAATTAGGTCTAATGTAAAACTATCTTATAATATTTTGAAATTGTTGATATAAGTATAGTCTTATATTATAATAATATTAATATTAATGTTCCTAAAACTATTTTGCTTGATTATTAGTTCGGATATTGATTGAATGTAATAATCGAACACTTTTTATCGTTATAAATAATGTCGAACAAAGCACAACAAATATCTCGCAATATTGGTGTTTAAATCTCTGTAAGGCTTCACGTGAGATTTATATGTTATGCGTTTAACTTGCGAGGTTTCCCAAACTATACATTATGTTTTAACCATCACTTTCATAAGTCTTAAGGCCTTAAGTCAATTAGTTACATGAAGAAACACTACAAGCCGCTGTTCATTAAACATAAAATATTAACTATTTATTCCCTGTATATTTTGGATGCAACCTCTCTTGTAAAAAGTCTTGAACATTCAAATAAACCTACCTTTAAACCATGATGTCCACCATCATAATACTCGTCGAATTGGTGGCATTCATTGTACTCAGTATAGAACAAAGCTGACACAAAATATTTCTTTGTATATTAATTATAAACTTTTTAATAAATTGTCAAAACTGATAATCAATGCTCATAACTTAATCACATTTCGAAATAAACAAACAAAATTATTAACTAATAAAAGTTATTACTCCATTGAGGAGTTCTTTCAAGACCAGGACTTTAAATGAATGAAAAAGTGCGTGGTTAGAGGCCTTGGGCTACCCAGTCTTGACTTTCAAAACTTTTTTTTTTTTCACTAACACACCTTGTAACTATTTATGTGTGTGTGGTATTGTTTTGTTATTATTATATTGTGTTCAATTTGTATTTTGTATGTAGCTATTGTATTATGTTGTCGTGCTATTTAAATTGAAATATTGACATGTATAAGCAGGCTACACAATCTTTTTGATTGTCTTTGTTTTACTTACATGTATTACTGTGTTCTGTAAATAAATTTTATCTTATCTATCTAAATCTTATCTTATTTAATAAAATGACCGGAATCGATTCCTGGCTTTTCAATTTTTAGTGCCTGTAACCGTTAGCATTAGTAGGGATACCTCCCTCAAGGCCCGTTCCCGTAAGGCCCGATACCTTTTTTTCCCCTTAAAGCCCACTTTTCTACCTGTTGATAAAGACCATGTTACACAAGGGTGTATTCCCTTAAGGCCCGTTCCCTTAAAGCCCGTTCCCTTAAGACCCGTTCCCTTAAGGCCCGTTCCCACAAGGCCCGCAACCGTTTCCCTCCCTAAGGATTAGTGGTTAGCCTCTCTCTTATTATTTAATTGCAATTTAATCGCATTTTAATTAGATTTACATAGGTGTAATCAAACTGCAGTTGTAGGTAAACAAATAAAGTGACTGGAATCTAGTAAATGAACAACTATTGCCGATGTACCAGGTAACAACATATATTTTACTATCATGAAAAGTCTACCATTAACAATTACAATATTATCAAACTAATTTTGGCTTAAATTTTTTGCATTAATTGGATGAGCATAGCGAGCGAAGCAAAGATTCCATTTCACTACACTGGAGAAAAAAATCCGGAATATTTTTTTTTCTTTCTTTCTTTTTTTCTGTATTTTTGTGTGTTTGTCAGCACGATTTCAGCTAAACCGATACTCCAATTAAAATGAAATTTTCTAAAGGCCTTCGAAATCTCTAAACTTAGAACTGCCACGTTTTTGAGCGCAATCAGAAAATTATTTTTCATTAAAATCGCAATTTCACGATTTTTTTTTATTTTTAAAAAATTTCTTCGACTTATTACACCACCATGCTTTATCCGATTTTTTTCACAGAACCTTAATTTTATGTATTTAGATATTCGTGTGAAATTTGAGCGCAATCTAAAAACTATTTGTCATGAATATCGAAATTTTACGGGTTTTTTTCATTTTTTTAAACAGTTTTTTGACTTATAACACCTACATGCTTTATCCTATTGTAATGATTTTTTCCCAGAATTTTTATTTTATGAACTAGGAAAACGCTTAAGTCCCGCCGCGTTGTTGGATGAGGGTAATTGGTGCATTGAGCTGCCATGTGTTATGCGGATTTTCTGTTGTTCTGTGAAAAAATCATTGCTTAGTTGAAGATTTTTTTTAAATTAATTAATATTTAAAAAAAAATAAACTTTAATTTTTAATTTTTTCAGTTAATCGTAATTTAAAAAAAGAAAAAAATCGTAAAATTGCGGTTTGCATAAAAAATAACTATTTGATTGCGCTCAAATTTCACACGAATATATTAATTCATAAAATTAAGGTTCTGTGAAAAAATTATTACAATCGGTTAAAGCATGTAGGTTGTTATAAGTCAAAGAATTGTTTTAAAAAAGAAAAAACACGCAAAATTTCGATTTTCATGAGAAATAATTTTTCAATTGCGCTCAAATTTCACACGGATATCTAAATTTATAAAATTGTGGTTCTGTGAAAAACTCATTAAAAGCAGATAAAGAATGTAGGTGTTATAAGTCGAAGAAATTTAAAAAAATAAAAAAAAAATCGTAAAATTGCTTTTTTCATGAGAAATAATTTTTTGATTGCGCTCAAAAACGTGGCAGTTCTTAGTTCAGAGATTTCAAAGGTCTCCAGAAAATTTCATTGCAATTGGAGTATCGGTTTAGCCGGAATCGTGCTGACAAACACACAATAATACAGAAAAAAAAGAAAAATAACATTCCGGATTTTTTTCTCCAGTGTAGTGAAATGGAATCTTCGCTTCGCTCATCCAATTAATATATTCGTGTTTAATTTGAGCTCAATCGAATAATTATTTCTTATGAAAATTGCAATTTTACGATCTTTTTCTTTTTTTAAATTACGATTAATTAAAATTTACAAAATTTAAGTTTATATTTTATTTTATTTAATTTAATTTTTAAAAAAATTCGACTTAGTAATGATTTTTTCACTGAACAACAGAAAATACGCATAACACATGGCAGCTCAATGCACCAATTACGCTCATCCAACAACAGAAAATATATCATATACGAAGGAAATGCACTATCAACGGCGCAATGTTTTACCACAATTTACATGTCAATATTTATGTGGTGTGTCTGTATCTTAAACGTATTCGTATTGCTTACTTGGTTCCAATTATTTATGAAAATTAGTGAATAATTTTTAATTATTCATAAATCAACGACATATGGGGTAAGTATATTTCACTGGTGTAATTTTTTGTGCACTGATATTGTTTGAGGTATGCTTATTACCCAAATACAATATCTTCCTCTAAAACATGTCGGGAAATCGCTTAAATTTGTATTTTTAATATGATTAATAAACAATACTATTTTATGCTTAGTGTCAATAAAAAAAACGATTTTTTTTCCAATCTACTTTTAAATAACTTGGATGCATTAAATAACGGGAACGGGCCTTAAGGGAACGGGCCTTACGGGAACGGGCCTTATGGGAACGTGCTTTAAGGGAACGGGCTTTAAGGGAATACACCCTTGTGTAACATGGTCTTTATTAACAGGTAGAAAAGTGGGCATTAAGGAAAAAAAAAGGTATCGGGCCTTACGGGAACGGGCCTTGAGGGAAGCCACCATTAGTAGGCCTACAGTTTATATTTAAGTTAGTATGTTGACCACATGTTTTTAGTAGAGACTCTAATAGAGAGAGAGAATATATAATGGCAAGTTGAAAACCAGAACTGGTAGTAAAGTAGGTCAAGCCAGGGGGCTGGGGAGCTCGATGCGCGGGGGTGAAAAACCTCGGTGGGCACTTGAGTGTCGACTGGCGAACGGCCAGCAGGTGGAACCACCCCAGAGTGAGTAAGCTACAGTGCTAGTGTGGCGTAATTAAAATCAGTGTTTATATTGTCATTAATCAAGTAAAGTAAAGTGCTTAGTATAAATAAAATCTATTAATCATCTTCAATCTTCAATCACCAGTATTAAAATCCCACGTGCGAAATAGCCGTGCGATATCAACAGACAAAAGCAACACAACACAAAACCTCGCCCGTCGCAGTATTACGGCTGGAGCGACATTCCGACGAAGGTACAGTCCTCGCCAAGAGTTTTAACACCGAACGCACAGGTCAGAACGTTTCATTATAAAATTATCAACAGGATACCCTCTTAAAAATCGAACAATATATAAAAGGAAACCAACTGAATTTAAATTATTCCATTAATAGTGTGAACAATCAAATAGAAAGAAAGGACAAGAACATGAATTGCTTTGATTAAAAACATTGAATACCGTATTAAATAATTATAGATTATATACAATAAGTGTTAAGTTATAAGTAGATTAGTAAGTGCAACCATTAATGTCTTGCTAACATTACTAATAATTTCTTAGTTTAACGGGTTATTTAAAATGTAATTGATTGTCTGAATAAGTTAATTTCTATCAAAGGTTGATTAATTAATCATTTTTTTAAATTAAATGCCTATATAATATTAATTTGTTTTTCTATGTAAATTTAAATAAATGTGTATCCACAGTACCTATTGGTTAGCTCAGTTATGAGCTACTAATCCAGGAACCCATCTAAAAAAAATTTAAAAGTTGTAGCCTGTACCAATTCCCTACCCTTGAAGAAACACCAAAGACTGCAAAGAACCTTTGGAACGTTTACATGCCTGTCTACATGTCTAGATGTCTACCTAATTAGTCTGTTTCGTCTTTAGAAATTGACTCACGGCTCGCTTGTTATTTTCGTATTATTTTGCCGGATAGTCTACGTTAGAGTCACGGTTTCAAATATTAATATGAGAAGCGGGTTCGAATCCCGCTTTGCATAGAAGAATGTTACATATAAATTCTGAAATTAAACAGAAATTGGATTTAAGTAGGAACGAAAAATATCAAAACGTTTTCTGTCTTCTTGCTGCGTTGATTGGTATTAACTGCTGAATTCAGTGGTATCAACCGACTTATTCAGTGGTATGGACGGTTGTTATCGGTGGTTTCCACTGTCTTATTCACTGGTAAAGATAGACTGCTGCATTTATGGTGTCAAACTTGTTGTGTAGATTGGTATTTATTGCTGTATTCAGTGGTATGGTCTGATATATTCAGTCTTTCAGTTTGTGGGTCAATTTTAAGTCTAAACCATTTTTTAAGCGTTTTGCTAGATGTTGCCAATCATTCATTCTAGCTCCTTATGTTGGATTTTGACATATGAGACCAAGATAATATGATTACCTGGAAATTGTTCACTTATCACAGACACATAAACACACTAATAAATAATTTAGTGCCCACCCTAATTCAAGCTGATTGATATTAATTGTAAGGAATAATAATTGGATGAGCGTAGCCAGTGAAGCGAAGACTTCAATTTCACCGACCCCCCAAAAAATTTAGCTCGGGTGTTTTTTTGTTTTGTTTTGTTTTTTTGTATTTCTGTCTGTTTGTTCGCTCTCTACCGGGAAAACGGCATATACGATCTTGATGAAAATTTGACAGGACCTTCGAAATCTTTGAACTTAGACTTTCTACGTTTTTGGGTACAATCGAAGAAATATTTCTCATGAATATCGTACTTTTACGATTTTTTTTGATTTTTTGTGCGATATTTTCGTGCCATTTGGACCAATTCTGACCAAACGGGTGGGGCAACAACGTTCATATTATACGTGGACATTAAGTTAATGGTGATGTTGTACATTTTGAAAGAAAAAGTTGAAAAAATTAGCCAGAATATACAGAAATAAAGCTTTTAATATAAGTTTTTTGATTTTTTGTGCGATATTTTCGTGCCATTTGGGCCAATTCTGACCAAACGGGTGGGGCTACAACGTTCATATTATACATGGACATTAAGGTTATGGTAATGTAGTACCTTTTGAAAGGAAAAGTTGAAAAAAATTAGGCAAAATCCATAGAAATATATCGTTTAATAAACGTTTTTTACGATATATAAAACCAATTGACAAGAAACAATAGAAACTTGACAACAATCACCTACAATGCGTAGGCAACAAAACAAAGCACTTATAAAAGTAAAGATATCCCACGCAAACTAAAAACTTCAAATAGCTCATCCATCAACGCGGCGGGACTTAAGCGTTTTCCTAGTAAGATTATTTAAATTACATTTGTGTAACCAGTAGCTTGTATGAAGTTATAGTTGCAATATGCCCTATGCCATTATAATATGTAGCCTTCTTAGCCTATACCTAAAATAATATTCTATAGAACATTTATGATAACTCTTCAATAAAAAGAGCTTATTGGACCGGAAGCCATTTGGAAGAGTTTTTGTCACTAGATCAATAGTTTTATTTCATACACCAACTGTCCAACATGTAAATTTAATGTTATGTTTTTTGTTATTTTTATTTTTTTCATAAAAAACTTTTTTGTAAATAAATTGGTTGTTGGTATTAACACACAGCCATATTTATAATTTTTTGTGAATTATATTAATTACATTGGAAAGTACAATGATTTCTATTTATAACGTTACTAACTGTTATATAGTTTCATTTTTAATAATCTAATGGTCGAATTACGAATTTCCGCATATATGAATAAATTAGTATTGTGCATGTTTCCTATCTTAAATTGAGGTTATTATCAACCTATCAACCATTATCAACCTGTAAACTGATGGAATTAAATTGATATGCTATTATTGACAATGTGCCATAATTGCTAATTGTGTAGATTTCGTGAGTATTCTATATAATCGATGTGTATTTTGTCCTACGAAATTGTTAAATAGTGTGTAATGTATTTTTTTTAATATATATATTTGTAGATTTATATGTTATCAACCCAACATTTTGTAACGTTCCTTCATATTATCTTGTGTTTGTACATCTAATTTTACAATGCCGTACGTTTCTACAAAGCGAGGCACGAAGACTTCAAACTGTACTTAGAAGTTGAGAAATAATTTTGAATTTTGAATGACTCGCTTGCGCTCTTTTAATAAAAATTTATTTAAAATTTATTCATAATAAGTTGCGTTTAATATCCTTTTTGAATTTACCAAAATTGTTGTGTTTAATGCATTGTTGTTGTAATTACTTTTATTTCAAATATTTACTTAACAATAATTAATTGTTGAGTCTGCATCTATGTATTAGATTTTTTTTTTTTTGTAAATCAGTTTTTGTTTACTGAATAGGATAGACGTTAAAAAAATAAATAAACAAATAAAGATGTTGTTCACCCTGTTCGAATTGTAATCTCTTATAATTCGTAATTTTATTTATTATTTGTATTGAAATCTAATACCATTAGAATTTGTATAATGATTGATTATCTTTTTAATATATTTGTTAAACCAGAAGAAAAGGCTCTATGGTCTTCAGCTTGGCCAAGTGAAAAATAAATAATATTTTATTATTATTTATTATGGGAATATTGATATATAAGGCCAGTCCTGCTTGTCAAACTCGTCGGCTACATACTGGAACTACATACATCTACTATTCAATGTTTCGCTCGCCAGTTGGCAAGCAATATAATTTTAAACTCATAACAGTTGCATGTAAAAGTATATACATGATGCGCCTACTTGGTTCATTTATTAGCTTAGACAAATTTATAGGATATTGATTAAATTATTCATGTATAGAACCAAGGACATTATGGTCGTTTCAAAGAATATTGAACGTATGTCGACCAATGAGCTACAAGCAAAATTTCTCAACAGCAACACATACAGAAATGCCAGACATTGAAGGTCAAGTATTGGGACGAGATGGACGTTAGTTGTCTTCGCACTTAAGAAGTTTAGTTTCAGATCGAGATAAATTAATCAGTAAATTGTTAATGCCTGTATTTGACACCATCACAAAGGTAGGTTTCACAAAGGATTTAAACTTTGGTTGTAATCGTATCAATATTTAAGTAATTTCAGTGTGCATAGAAAGAATGTTTCCTCCAAAGCTATTTAGTGCTTAATAATGGACAGTCAAATACGGCTTTTTTGAGGAAATGCCAACAATGGAAAAACACAAATTCCGGGTAAATGCAAAATCCGATTTTGCAGACCTGATTTTTAAAATACTAATGGAAGCTTTAATGAACCCCGTACAAAAGTCCTTTTGTATTTCAAATCGATTTCTCACGGATTTACCGGGCATTGTTTGATGCTGGGCGTGAAAATTAGGAAATTAGCTGGTACTCCAATGAGCAACATATAAACCACGATTTTGTGACGTAACTTTTGCCCCTACCAAAACTATAGAAGATATTTTTTTGTAGGGAATTGAATGGGGAATATTTTTGCCATTGAAACATTTTGTCTATCTTCAACCAATATGGAGATATTCGAGAATCAACACTTTTTGGCCGCCATTTTCCAATATGGCGGCCGAAGCTCCAGTCTGATTGTAGGGGAGTTTTAGTATGTTCATAAGTATCATTTAAGGAAGGTCTCTGCAAAAATTTAGCGACATCGCAATTTTTTCCTCTAAACGTCAAGATCAGATCTTATTTGACAGGATTACAATAAGAAATACTAGTAAAGTTTGCAAGGTTTTCTCAATCCCCAAGCCGAATTTAGGGGAACCTTGGATTCGATACACGATTTTCACCCCATGCATTCACCGCCTAACAAAAATGATTCGATAAAAAATGTTTCTTCGAGAACAAAAGCACGAACGTTATATTAAATCCTACATATTTTCAGTTAATTTTCAATGACTTATTTTGAAGATTTATTCGCGACGGATTTTGCTCATTTCGTTAGCATTTTTCAGTACACTCGTCACAGATGTCTGTTTGATATTTCAGCTTAATCTGTTTGGCCGTTCAGCAGCATGGGATTTGACAAACAGACAAACAATCAAACAGACAAATTAATCACGAGGCATACCCGTTTGACTTGCGTTGTAAGGACTTTTTTCATGAAACAAAAATTAACTGTTATGAATGTTTGTTGTCAAGATTATGATGCAAAAGAATTGAATAACCCAAAAACCATTCACACTCAATGATCATTAATCTGCCTGAAATTATTCCCTGGTTAAACGTTTTATTTGATTTTTCACCCATAAATGCGATGGCCTACCTATACAGCTGTTTTAAAAATGTTTAATTTGAACATAACATTTTTGTATGAACACTTACTTCCAGAGCTAAATAGGATGAATAACCCATAAAATAAAGTTTAGTTTTACACTAGCCCATAAATGCTCCATAAATGGCATAGGCAAAAAACCGAGAGAAATACACACTGATATAGATAACTTAATTCGATTTGAATCATGATATTCCTAGAGACCTAGTACGCATTTTACATAAAGGAGAATAAAGAGAATGCAGTCAGGTGGATATAGATTTTATCACAATCAGAACGAATGTGAGCATGCGCAAACCCATAATAATCCAAACCGCAATAATTGCAGACAAAAGTTTACAACCTTCTCTACCCAGCAACAATTGTGCCAACTCCAGCCAAAGATTGCAATTCGCTCCGATAAGTGACTGACTGCAGTCCCCGTGTAATATCCCTTTAAGATAAAGGATTATATTAAATGTGACATTTGAACACTGGTGTGTCACAAACACGCAAACATATCAGGTAAGTGTGATGGAATCCACGAGACTGAATATGTGTAACATATAAAGCATTACTTACGTCATTATTTAACATCATGACTAATGATTAAACTAACATGAGTTTATGATTGGTCTGATTGAACCTTGAATATATCATCATTATGTTTAATATCACCAAAGACAACATCATAACAAATATATATTTACACTGGACCGTTTTTATATCATTCGTATTTCAGTGTGTGTGACATGGCCTGCTATACTTACAATTTGACTTAGTCTTACAAAATTACAACGATTTATATTTGCTAAACTCAGTTGGTGATCACGAGACTTCTGAGTAATTTAAAGATTTAATTAATATCATGTAATGCACTTATGGCTAATCGACCGCATTTTTCTACTTTCCGAAATATGCTACCAAGTCAAATAATAGTGAATGGCTTTGAAACCTAGCTTTATTAGAAAATCAAAACAATTTTTTTCAAAAATTTTCGATCGGGCACACGGCTTATATCGCCACCTCAAAATAATTTCAAACTTCAATTCGCCCAAGTACACCACTCAACGTAGGGTGTTGTGTTTTTGTGACATTAATTTTCAACTGATTTTCTAGAGGCTGACTGAGAGCAACAAGATTTTTTTGATGAGCGTAGCGAGCGAAGCGAAGATTCCATTTCACTACACTGGAGAAAAAAATCCGGAATGTTTTTTTCTTTTTCTTTTTCTTTCTGTATTTTTGTCTGTTTGTCCACACGATTCCGGCTAAACCGGATACTCCGATTGCAATGAAATTTTATGGAGACCTTCGAAATCTCTGAACTTAGAACCGCCACGTTTTTGAGCGCAATCGAAAAATTATTTCTAATGAAAATCGCAAATTAACGATTTTTTCGATTTTTAAAAAATTTCTTCGACTTATAACATCTACATGCTTAATCCGATTTTAATGATTTTTTTACAGTACCTTAATTTTATAAATTAAGATATTCGTGTGAAATTTGAGAACAATCGAAAAATTATTTCTCATGAAAATCGAAATTTTACGGGTTTTTTCTTTTTTTAACAATTCTTTCACTTATAACACCTACATGCTTTATCCTATTTTAATGATTTTTTTACAGAACCTTAATTTTATGAATTATTATATTCGTGTAAAATTTGAGCGCAATCGAATAATTATTTGTTATGAAAATAGCAATTTTACGATTTTTTTCTTTTTTTAAAATTACGATTAAGAAAAAATAAAAGAATAAAGTTAATTTTTTATTTAATTTAATTTAATTTAAAAAAAATCGACTTAGTAATAATTTTTTCACAAAACAACAGAAATCTGCATAAACACATGGCAGGTCAATGCACCAATTACGCCCATCCAACAACGCGGCGGGACTTAAGCGTTTTCCTAGTTTATAACAATTATTGTCTTTCCTGTTATTTTATTCGTTTGGCGGCAAAAACTGATACAAAAATACCGCCAAAGAAAAAATAATCGCAGGAAGAAATTGTAAAAAAAAAAAACAGCAGTCAGCCTCTTTCAAAACCAGTTGAAAATTAATGTCACAAAAACACAACACCCTACGTTGAGTGGTGTGCCTTGTCGAATTGAAGTTTGAAATTATTTTGAAGAGGCGATATTAGCCGTGTGCCCGATCGAAAAATGTTGAAAAAAACTAGTTTTGATTTTCTAATAGATCTAGGTTTAAAAGCCATTCACTATAATTTGACTTGGTAGAAAAATGGTATAAAAATAAAAAAACGCGGTCGAATAGCCTTACCTGACAAAAGATTAAATTAAATTACACTTCACTGCCTTGAGTAGTTCTCTCGCTCTACCAAAGTCAAATGATTAGACGGACGTAATTAGGTTTTGGTCTTCATTATATTTCACTTTTGACAATTGGTAAATCCTGCCCGTCAGGGTTACTAGAAAAGATTATATGCTTACCAAGTTTCTTCTCAAATAAAATTGACAATAACCTGCTTGACTCAACAGAAATCGAATCATTGATATAACGTGTGCCACCGAGAAATACACGTATTCATAAACCGTGTCCACTTCCCTCCAGCAAAGTTGACCTGCACATTTTTTTAATTTTATGAATGAGGTATCAGTCTACTTAAAACAATCTTTTGCTATTGAACAGGCCTCATTTAGATGTGCACAATAGTAATATCCGTCACTTTCTAATTCAAATAAAATAAATAATCGATAATAAACTTCACTAATGTCTTCAGTTAATCATGCATGCACACACAAACATACACTCAAATATATATAGGCCTACATCACCACTCACATACATCCATGTAAATATTATTTTTATTGTTGTAACAAATTTTATATTTATTCTATTGTAAAGTTTTGTATTGATTGTTTTGTTACCCTATGTAATGTTTGGTAAATTGCACTTGTAGGACATTGTGTCCTGTTGTAACGTGGCCACAAATAAACAAATAAATATCAGTTGCATTTCTGTTTGAATCACAAAATAAAATAATTGAATATCAAAAGTTTATTTACCACATATGGGTTCTACGAGGTTTCGCCGAATATGGACTACGATGATACGCCGTTACGATGGAAATGTTGATATATTGGTTCAGTCCCTTTTTTCGAATTTATTGATCGAAATTTAAACACGAATGCTACATATACTATTTAATGTTTCGCTCGCCAGACAGCAAGCACTATAATTTAAAACACGAACAGTTGCCTGTAAAACTATATACATGCGCCTACTTGGAAACAATATTTATTAGCTTAGACAAAATTATAGACTATAGAACGTATTTCGACCTATCAGCAATACGCAAAGTGTCGCAATAGCAACACATATCGAGAACACCTATAGAAATTCCATACATCGTCAAGTATTTGGACGGAACGGACGACTTTTGATGTCATCACAATAAAGATTTAAATTTAGTTTCAGAACGAGATTCATTTAACAGTTATTTTGCAGTCTACATTTTAAACGAGCACACAGGTAGATATATTAATATTAATTGCTACTCTAAATGGAAATTAATTCAGAAAATACAAAATCCATCTGATGCTGTTTTCGAACGCGGGTCACCGGATTGAAGGTCGTATGCTTTACCCCTAAGCTACCGAGACGGTTTACTTAGTAACTTCTGGATTGCTTATAAAATAATTAACTTGGAAAACGCCAAAGTCGTTGCTAGACGAGTGAGCGAGCCATGTGTTGAGTACCCCTTTCCTCCCCTATACTTAAGGCTATTGTACCACCTCTGTCCGATAATTTGAAAGTTTAAGAAACATGGCCAAAAAGTTTTCTGAATGAAAGAGGGCCTTACTTAAAATAGAAAAAAAATGTTTTATTTTTTTTGGGCTGGACATAACCTCACTATTGGCCATTATATGTCATTTTTTTGACAATAGTGTAGCCAGCACAGCTAGTGCAAAATTAAATTTTGTGAATCGGTTTTCTAAATATAGTTTCTTCACACCTTTAGCTACAACTTCAACTATAAGGACAATAGATTTCTGAAATAACAGTTGGTACACGATTTTTTTTGTCAAACGGTACAAATATGTTTTTTTTTTTAGTTTTGCATTGTCTGGCAAAAAAATCGTACACCAACTGTTATTTCAGAAATCTATCTGTCCTTATAGTTGAAGTTGTAGCTAAAGGTGTTACGGAACTATATCCAAAAAACCGATTCAAAAAATTTAATTTTGCACTAGCTGTGCTGGCTACACTATTGTCAAAAAAAAACGAGATATAATGGCCGATAGTGAGGTTATGCCCCGAAAAAAAATCTCTGTTTTATTAAAGGTACTTTTTCATTCAGCCAACTTTCATGGACTTCCAAGGTTTTGACCCTACCCTGATTACAATAGCCTTAAGGCTGAAGCTAGGGGGGTATTTCCAACCCCAGTCTATTAAGCTAGAGTGGCGCATTAGTCCTTACAGTGTTGAAGCGTTCTTATAACAACTAAACTCAAACTCTTATCATTATTCTAAACTTAAAATATATCAATGTTACCGGGTACTCAACACATGGCTAGCTCACTCGTCTAACAAGGACTTAGGCGTTTTCCTAGCATGGTTTCAGAGCGCGTCAACCGATCGTGTTGTCATATTCGCCGTCTTCGTACTCAAAAAAAGATTTGTCCTAGTTTAGGTTTAGTTGATTTGGGTTAAGGGCGAGTCAACCGCTAGTAATACGCCCCTTTAGGACACATACAAAAAATTGTAAAAAAAAAAAACGGCAGCCAAGCTCTCCTTCAAAGTCTTCGGCTGTGAATGCTGTGAGATATAGAAGTTGAGCCAAGCATTTCATTCTTTTTCCCTAGTTTCGCATTGAAAATAAGTAAGATTATTTAAGATCATTCACACTACGGAGAAAGAATGAAAATTTTGGCTCAACGTCTATATCTCACAGCGTTCACAGCCGAAGACTTTTGAAGGAGAGCTTGGTGCCATTTTTTTTTTTTTTTTTTTTTTACAAATTTTTGTATTTGTGGGGATAAAATTAATACATAACCCCTCACGCATGCATTTTCTACATAACAAAGGCACAGTCTCTACAATATGACCGATTCTGAACCATGTTTTTAAAACTATCAACAAAAACTTTTTAATTGTCTCGAAGTCACCGAATAACATTGAAACAAAGTGACTATTCATACTTTTACTTACAGGCGTACAAGCCTAAAATATCAACCGGAACATGCATTCGTACTTCAGAAGTTAAATATTTATTATACACGCGAATTTCATAACTGATCACTTATTTCGTAGATAAAATGTACAGTCTAGAACTTGTGTGAAGCATTTTTTCAAAACAAATTAGGCGATTTTAGTATAAAATTCTAAAACTAAAGAAAATTTTTAAAATGTTCCCAAAGTTTGGCATTTTTTAAATAATTTTTTACCCAAAACTTATAAAAAAGACTTCATTTCTTGTAAATGTTGGTTGATTATTGCAATCCTTTAAAAAAAACTGTTTCATTGGTTTCATGTTTCGTTTGGCCGGATTGGTGAGGTCACATCAAAATCAAGTTATCAATCAAATAGATTTTTATGAGAGACATTTCTTCTATTCAAAAATTTCGAAGGTTCCCTAAAAATTTAAAAATGGTCGGAGTAGTTGCTTTTCCAGTCACCTAGAGGCAAACGAACAGGCAATCACATAAGTAAAACACACGAGCTATTTTTTCCTGGGTAGTGAAACTGGTCTTTGCTGAGCTCATTCAACAAAATAGACTTATGTTATGCGTAACAAAAAAACGTATTAAGAATCTACCGACTTAGTCACAGAACTGATTTTCAGTGGGGGACATAAAATTTAAAGCCGACCAAGTAGGCCTTGTAGGCTCCGACACTATCGACGAGCGAACAATGACCAATTAGAGACCGGCATATTTATTTATGAAACACCGTTCAATCAAGCTGGACACGATTCCACACGCGGAAAACGACATAATCAATAATGTTGAATGGGCAATGATAACTTTACTTTTGATTTCCCTAAAACAACACTAAATTACCAACTAACTAACAAGTCTGATTAGGAACAACATTAGAATTTATTGTGGGTCGCGTTGCCAGGACGGCTCCAAAGTAACACTTTGCAACTTTTTATCCAAGAACTAATTGACTTAGGCTAAAGCATGAATCGAACCCAGAACCATCTGCAATCAAAGCAGAGAATATAACCAAGAGACCAACGAGGTTTGGAGGTCCCCTAAATATTTCAGCACGATAGGAAAAGTTGCTTGTCCAATAGAGCGCAAACAAACGGGCAATCATTTGAATCATAATCAAAACACCCGAGCTATTTTTCTCAGGGTAGGGAAATTAAAGAAATTGCTAAACTCATCCAAGAAACTAGACTAATTTAATGTAGTGGATAGTTTGGTTTGATGTAGGCGTGGCTGTATTCGTGATGTGAACCGGCTTCTGAATTCATCGGACATGTTGCGTCATAAATACGACAAACCGATGCTTTATGGTACGCTCGACAGATGGCCAACGATATAATTTCAAACACAAATAATACACAATAAATGGGTGATATAACAGACGCGTGTCTTTCGAACGTATCGATTTTTGGATTGTCGTATAACATTACATGTATAATCATTTATTGTTGGAAACAAATTTCGTATTTATGAAGCTTTTATATCAAACAATATTTATGATAGATCAATCTTTTATAATAGCAATGACCTACTCGTCTGCAGTATCGTGTGTTGAGAATTCGAATCCCAGACATAGGCCAAGTATTGGGACAGGATGTACGCTTTTTGTTGTCTTCATAGGCATCTGATGCTTGTATTTTTTTACATAATGATTCTAAGCGGACAATTTTATAGTAAACATTTTAAACAAATAAACTTTAGAATAAATATTTAATTTTTATTTAATTCTTTGTGTTTCAGATAAAATCAATAGATATAGCCCATTTCATTTGTTTTCGGAAGATCTATAGTTGTATCTTAATATTTATTCAGGGTATACATCCGTACCGGGTTCGGAAACTGGAAGGTCAACTTTAAATTAAGCTCTGTGATTATGAATATAAATTTCCAACATTTTGTTAGTAAACTTATCCGTTTCGCGATGGCTGTTTCCAGTCGCGTTAATGGACGAGCGTTTTTTATTGACGATGTCTACCCGTGTATTACGGTTACCTGTCATCATTGTTAATCGGGTTCGTTTTAGTACGGTTTTAATATAGACTAGGAAACGCTCAGTTGGACGCGTTGATAAGCGAGCACGTGCTATAGCTAGACCCACATTGCACATTTTTTAAAAATTTTAAATTTGCGACGTTCGCTGTCCACAGGGCCATGTTTCCAATATTATTTATTATTGCCAAGGTATTTGGGTAAACCCGTGTGTAAACCTTTACTTTGTGGATAAAATCCACCGCCATCTAGAGGACCTTGACTCCTTGGGAAAACTACTCTTTGTTGACAAATAATAGACTGCTTTCTCGAAAGTATTTTGATTACTTCTAGGTGGCAGTGCATAAGAAACTTCGCGCGTCTTTTCGTTGCCATGGCAACGTTACTTTTGTTATAATGTAATTTCCATCTACACTATTTATCGGATCAAAATAAAATTAACATATTCGTGACCGGACGGACATTCTAAATGATTTGGCTATCTCAGATTTTGTCGCCGTTTAGTTTTAAAAAAAAACTTTCGATTAACTTTAATGTAACATTTTAACTTTTTGAACGATTTTGCCACAAAACTAATGGCATTCAATCGAGAACGAAGCTTGCGGATGGTCAAAATTTCAACTCGATCCGAGCCTCCGTTCGAACGTTATGGCGAGACATACAAACAAAAAAGCAAACAAACAAACAAACAAAACAAAACAAACCAGTGACTAATTTTTCCGGCAGAGTCAAATGGAAACGCTCGCTTCGCTCGCTTAACAAGAGCAAGCGTTAACTAAATTTTAGATGAACAAAATTGCGTAAGACAGTTACATCGTTTAATCAAAGAAATAATGCAAAATTTTGTGGCAATACCTTCATATCTTCATTTTGAGATTTATTTTTTTAAACGAGAAAGAAGGTTTTTCCAGTCAGTATTTTTTTAATTTAATTTGTATTCTTATTCATTTGTACATGTCGATCACTTTAAATTTAGAAAGAAGGTATAGTTTCTCAATCCTCGTTTTGCTGGGCGAGCGTCTGCTAGCCTGCGAGTCAGAGAGGGACCAAGAACTGACACTCGCCTCGTGCCAACCGCGGGAAGTTTCAGGGCAGCGAAGTTATATCGACATCTCGATGACCTCAATGTACGTTTTTAATGACAAGAAATTACTGGTTTGTACCCAAGATCATATCACATTTAAAATTTCATGATTTCAAACATTCCCGTTAAGTTTCAAGATCAGATTACCCGTTTGCCTGGTTGTGATCCACAAATTACAAAAAAAAATTGTAATGAAAATGAAAAAAATATATAGAAAAGAATGATATTAATAAATAATTTTTAAAAACGTATTTAGAGTCTACCCACTCAGTCATTTAACTGATTTTCAGGGGGGACATTAAACCAAATCGACCAAGCCAATCCAGTAGGCCCCGACGCAATCGCCGAGTGAGCGATAACCAATGAAAGATCGATATTTTTGATAATAGGAATTATAGAAATCGGTGGTATGGACAGTGCATACACTCGCGGATCAACACCAGAATAAAAAGGCCAATTCAGAACAACTTTAAATTATTTATGTGCTTCATTGATAGGACGGCTCCAAATTAACCGTTTACAATTTCCTAACCCAAGAAATGATAAACAAGTCCAAATCAGAAGTTTAAAAACTTCTGCCTTTAGCGGGAATCAAACCCTGGACCGTCTTCATTGGAAGCAGAGAGGCTAATTACAAGACCAACGAGCCATACACAAGACCAATGAGCCAAAAATAATTTCATTTCTTCGATTATACCCAAGACGTGGTGCGTAGAGGCCATATCGATCCCTTGTTTCCCTAAACGTAAGATTTTTTATGAGAAATATTCTTTCGATTGTACGCATAACCGTTACATATTTAAGTTCAGAGGTTTCATAGGTCCGCTTTCATTTTCACGAAGAAGGAATTAGCTGTTTTTACGGAATAGAGCAAACAAACAGTCAATTTTTTTATCAGGGTAGTCAAATTAATGTTTTTGCTACACATCTTACTTATTTCCTAATAAAAAAAAATCCCTAGTTGCATTTAAAATGGTATTTATTTACAGCATGTTGACAGTTTAGTGTTAAGTTTAGTAGTTTAGTGTCTAAATATTGAAACATCACTATAATGAGTAATGTCATATTTTTATTTTAAAAAGTATATGTTTGTAAAATAAGTATTGCCTAACAGTTTTCAGGGTGTCAGTGTTGAGTGGCCAACAAAACAAGCACAACGTTTGCCTGATATTTAAAGAAGAAGAATGGCGAATCATGACTCCTCTGTCATTGTAGCTTTAATGAAAAGTCAGCTGTATTGGCAAGGTTAGTTTCCACATTACTATTGGTAATAATTCAGTAAACTGTGGTAAAACATGTTCTCGTTTCTACAATTTGTTATAGTTTCATTGTTTTATTTCCCAACAAATAATTACATACAAATTTTTCTTGACCTTATAATCCGTATGTTAAAACATTTGAACTTGCAATTTTTAATAAAAGCAAGGCACTTGGCACACGTGTTCAAGAGAGCAAACCCTACCTTAATTGACGTGGAGCCATCGTGATATCCCGTGCACAGACCGTTATCGCTGGTTGTCTACCCCTGCCAGGTTTGCCAGGTAGATTAGCAAAACAATTTGGTGTTTGGTGATAGAAACTTGAAATATTTACCAAATGGGGGTAACATTAGGCTTAACATACCAGCAATTGGGAACTCCGGATTTCTTTACAGTTAAGTGATGATTGGGGTGTTAATTTTTATGGTTGATCAATTTTAATTAAATTTGTTTTGATAACACCCTTGATTTAATGTTCGATATCTACGATAAAATACTTCCAAATCTTCAAACAAAGTGACGGAGTTAAAAAATAATACCAAACCCTAATTTGGTCATAATAACCTTTTGAAATAATGACCTGTTTAAATGCATGTTTGAAATATTGTTGGACAAAGTCGTGTGACTACTCTATTTAAAGCTGTGATGAAGTAGAGTTAAATGAAATAAATTTCAACATGCGCTTGAGTTGTCGGACCAGGTTATTCCTGACACAAGTATCCGAGCCTAGGCACCACGAGCGTGGTGTCAGCAATGGGGCTTGCCTGGGGATCCCAGGTGGGTGGGGTTTCACGGAAACTGGCACCACGTTCAGCGGTGGGAGCAACTGAAGTGACCCAGCTGAGAAGATGACGCTGACGGCGGGCGCTCGAGTTGCCGGACTAGGAGCAATCCTGGGCTACAATTATAGCCTAGCCATCGAAGTCTGAATGGGGCAACCCCAGGAGGGCAGCTCATGGAATGGTGAGAAATGGGTAACCACCATCATGAAGGGGACGCGGCGGCCGGCGTTTGAGGTGTCGATCCTAGGGTCTTTACAGTATCCGATCCAAATCCCACCACCCAGTGTCTTGTACACGGTTGGGGGTGGATTAAAGGGAGTATTATGGGTTATGCATAGGTGATTCCCTCCACTATTCAAACCCAATTCAAAATAACGAGAAAAAATGCCACTTTGACCTGTGATTTAATCGTTGTTCATTTGA
>JAMZAV010002779.1:0-72162 GCA_024449915.1 Sweltsa coloradensis | reverse complement strand
TTTCCCCTTTTTTTCCGGCCACTTAAACAAAGTAAAAAAACTTTTCTAGCTCCGGCGGCTGAAGTGCGCCCAGACCAGGGCGTAGGAACGAGGGGGGATGGGGGGAAACTCCCCCCCACTTGTTGGCTTGACCCCCCCAGGTATGGGTGCCATTTGCTAACTTATAGCTTGTTGGGTGATTTTTCGGATTTTTACTACAGTCGGGCTTGCAAACAAAAAAGGAAGGTTTTTGTTAACATTTTTCAGAAAGATTCAGTATAAGAGACGTGATTTGCGAGACTAGACAAGCCATCTGATTTAACCCAAGCAGACTGTCGACCGATCTCAGTCAGGTAATCAATCTTCAATGCAATATTAGCTTCAAAATGTAATCCTTATTCAAAATTAAAATTCGCCTGGAAACGTGTTTTAGGCCACTTATCAAGGGCACCTTTTAAAAAAAATCTCGCCTGCGGCGAATAAGCCTCCGGTGGCTGGGGCTTTGCCCCAGACCCCGGTTTGCCCACCCAACCCAAGTTTAGTGTGACCCCCCCACTAAAAAAAATAGTTCCTGCGCCACTGCCCAGACCTCACAAATATTGCTTTACAATATTACTTCTCTATTCTGTAGGCAGGGCCTACACACACCATCATATACTTAAGGCTATGGATTTACACTGACAACAAGCAGCCCAAGATACGCAAAAAGCAACGGGTTCGCCGAAGCCAGTGTAAAGTCGGTGAAAAAGATTCTGCAGAAGAGCAAGGGAGAGGATCCTAACTTAAGTAAGACGGCCTTCTTACTTGCATATCGCACATCACCGTTAGAGTCGGGATACAGTCCATCCGAACAACTTTTCGGTCGGAAATTAAGAACAAACATCCCAACACATCCATCATTTCTGGAGCCAAAATGGCCGGACTTAAAGAAGTTCGAGAGAAAGATAAGGGAGCTGAAAGAGAGACTAAAGAGAAATCATGACTCTCAGCATAAAGCAGTAGAGCTTCCTGAACTACTACAAGGAGAAGAAGTGTGGATAACAGACCAAAAAAGATATGGGAAAGTCATCAAGATGACAGAAGAACATCGAACCTTCCTCCTGAAATCTGCAGGAAGAGATTATACGACGAAACGGTTCCACCTAATCGCAACAGACAAAATCCACAGCCCAGAGCAAATTGCCATATCATTATTCTCCTTACAGCAATCTCAGGACAATTCCTATCCATTCCTAGTTCTAACAACCTCAGTTGCTGTTCTAGACAGTCACTGACAGTACAATGGACCTACAAATGGACCTCTGGAGTACCAGGTGAGCCACCGAGCAGCCCGTGTCTCCAAGAAAGAGTTGCCCCGCCCAGACGGAAGGTGGAAGCTCGACGGGAAAGACCACTCGTTCGGCAGAAGGTCAAGCCAACTCAGAAGATGAACTAGAGTTATTTCGACTTCACATGAAATTAGATTATATAATCTTTGCATTATCTTAATTTAAATTGAGAATATTAAATTAGGTTTTAATATTCTTTACATTATCTTAATTAGGTTGAGTATGTTTTAAAATACATTTTTCATATTTTTTGCATTACCTTAAAAAAGTAGATAAAAGTTCTTTGCATTGTTAAGTAAGTTGGAAGGTTTAAACATTAAGTTTCCTCATTTTCTATTTTATGTTATTCTTATAATAGCTAAAAGATCTACAAATATTCTTATTTAAAAAAAAAAAGGGAGATGAGTGATTTGTACTCGCCGCCTAAAGTGCACCGCCACCTTGGGCCTAAACTGCATCAACATGTATGTATCTTTGGAAGGGTCTGACCCGTTCGCCTCTGCAACAAGATGGCGTAATAAAAGCTGTTGTAAATAAAATCTTCCCCGCCTAGTTATTGAAGTTATCAAGGTGTAAACACTACAATCCAACTTATAAAAAGTGAATCTCAATGTAGTTTCTAAACATGTCTAGGGCTTGGTTTGGTAACAAACACCCCCTGGCTTTAAAGTTTGAACAACAAGCGGGGACCTCACAGTGTTATCACTCTTTGTGTCAAGATGCCAAGTTCAACCCCGATTTCTGGGCCCAGAAACAAGGGTCAAAAATTGATATGAGTTCACAATTACTTTATTTTAATTATTTTTTATCAAAAAATTTTATGCTAGTTTTTCCCTACAATTTGTAGAAGCATGTTAATGTCCTAAGCAGCTGATAACTGTTGCTTATTTAGTTTTTGGGCCAGGAAATGCTTGTTATTGCTGTAGAGTAATTTTGCAAAAAAGACTTTTGAATAATTTTGTACAAGTCGAATGATTTTGTGGGATAAGATAAAGGAACATTTTAAGTATTGGGTACAACAGAAAGGTGGGGAAAAGTGGATACAGATAACTTTAAGATACACAATATTGTTTTTTTTAGATGTGCAGTAAAAATAACAAACCGAGACGTTGGTCGTTGCCCTTTGCCTTGCGATCTGAGGGGGCTGCGAGTGTTGGAGACTCTTAGGGGTCGCTCCTCTAAACAGCTCTTTCCTGGGGTTTGAGCAAAGAAATTTTCGGCCCTAGCATGGAACAGGGGGGGCCCCCACCTTTAGCGTGCTATTTCTATGGGCAGCCTGTATTTACCTTGATTTGGCCCAATTTCTCAGTATTTTCCCGCCCCCTGCCTTTGAGCCTTTCTCTGGCATCTTCTGCCTTAGCGCGGACTTAAACGGATCTGGGGTTTGTTTGGCCCCTCTATTTTCTATCTAAACTCTGCTTTATTTGGATGCAGCCAAGGCCTTTTCTGATACGATTTCTCGTTTCCAAACCCCGGCAATGGTGCTGGCAGTGGTACTAGGGGGGTGGTATGGTTTTTGTTTCTTTAGGGGGGTCATAGAAGCGGTGCTGGCAGGGTTTTAGGGGGTGTAATGGGTTTTTGTGCTGAGGGGGGTCATAGAGCGGTGCTGGGAGTGGGACTAGGGTGTGGTACCGGCGGTGTTTAAATTTTGGGGTGCGACAGTGGTACTAGATGGGGGTAATGGTTGTTTTGGGGGGTGGCAGGGGGCGGTGCTGACAAAGGGGGACTAGGTTTGGTATGGTTTTTGGCTGGGGGGGTCATGGGAGCGGTGCTGACCCGTGGTACTAGGGGGGTTTTGGTTGTTGTGCTGAGGGGGGTCATAGAAACGGTGCTGGCAGGTTTGGGACTAGGTGTGGGACCGGTTTTTGTGCTGAGGGTTTGGGAAAGGGGGTGGTTTGGGAGTGGTTTCTGGCGGGAATCTTTTGGGGAAAATGCTGCCCGTTTGGGACTAGATGTTGGGAGGGCCGGGTTTTTCATTGTGGCGGTGCGGGCAGTGGTAAGGGGTTTTTACTGGGTTTTTGTGCTGAGGGTGGTCCCTAGAACCCCCCTGGGGAGTGGTTTCTAGGGGTGTAATGGTGTTTTTGCTGAAGGGGTGGTCATAGAAAACGGGGCTTTACAGTTGGTATGGGTGGGACGGGGGTTTTTGTGCTTTAGGGTGGTCATAGAAGCGGTGCTTTGGGATGGTTTCTAGGGGTGTAATGGTTGTTTTGCGGGGGGTGGTCATAGAAAACGGTGCGGCAGTGGTCTAGGGGTTTTAATGGTTTTGTGCCCGAGGGTGGTCATAGAAACGGTGCTGACAGTGGTTTTTATGTGGGTTTCCCGGGGTTTTTGTGCTGAGGGGGGTCATAGAACGGTGCTTGGGGCAGTGGTAAATTTTGTGCGGGTTTACCGGTTGTTGTTTCTGAGGGGGGTATAGAAAACGGTGTGACAGTTGGTTTCTTTTGAGGGGGTACCGGTTGGTTTTGCTGAGGGGGGCATGGGGAAATGGCTCTGGCAGTGGTTTCTAGGGGTGGGCTGGGGGGGTTTTGGGTGGGGTGGTCAAAAAAAAGCGGGGCTGGGGAGGGGTACTAGGGGTTTTAATGGTTTTTTGGGGCTGAGGGTGGTCATAGAAGCGGTGCTGGCCCGTGGTACTAGGGGTGGGGGGTTTTGGTTGTTGTGCTGAGGGTGTTATAGAAGCGGTGCTGACAGTGGACTAGGTGTGGGGGTACCGGTTGTTGTTGCTGAGGGTGGTCAGGGAGTGGGGTCGGCAGTGGGACTGGGGGTAATCTTTGGGCGAAAATGCTGACAGTGGGGACTTTGATGTGGTTTCCGGCGGTGTTATTTTGGGGTGCTGACAAATTTGGGACTAGGGGTAGGACTGGTTGTTGTGCTGAGGGTGGTAAAAGAAAACGGGGCTGGCAGTGGTATAGGGGGGTCTGGTTTTTTGTGCTGGGGGGGGCATGGGAGCGGTGCGGGGAGTGGTTCTTTGGGGTGGTAATGATTTTTGGGTAGGGGTGGTCATGGGGACGGGCTGGCAGTGGTATGGCAGTGGGACTAGGTTTGGTACTGGTGGTTGGGGCTGGAGGTGGCATGGGGACGGTTCTGGGGAGTGGTACGGGGAGTGGACTTTGGTTTGGTTTCTGGGGTTGTGTAGGGGTGGTCATGGGGGTTTCTGGCAGTGGGGAGGGGAGTGGTAATAGGTTTTGGTTTCTGGGGGAATTTTGTAGGGTGGGCATGGGGGCGGTTTTTGGCAGTGGGTTTCTGGCAGTGGTGCTAGGGTTTTGTATGGGGGTTGTGTGGAGGTGGTCATGGGGGCCCGGTTTTTTGGCAGTGGTATGGCAGTTGGGACTAGGTTTGGTTTTGTCTCCCGTGTAGACCAGCGTAGAGTTTTTGTGCGGTGGGCGACCTGAAGCAACACATGGCATGACTGAGAAAAAAACACTGAGGGAACGTATTTCTAAATTTCTACATAGAAAATAGAACAGTACAAGAGCCACTGAAAGTTCCTCCAGAAAAAACCCTAATTAAATTTATAATTTATGTCTGTTATATAATATATATTAAATATATATTTTTTACGCGCGTATTTGCGCTTTTGTTATGTGTGCCTTTCAAATTGAAAAAAAATTGAAACCAGTGCAAATTGGGTTTACACCAGCGTTCCATTGAAATAGAAGCGTAGGCTGGCGGTAAATGCCGTTCAACTGTACAACCTTGGAGAAAAAATAGCAATTCTAGCCAGAAAAGTGAGCCTAAAGTTTTTTCTAATGATCTTTTTTTTCGAGTCCACCAACATTTATCGCGCGCATGGCGATTGAAAGAAAAAGGACTATTTCCATCGACCTCGGACGGATGTGTTCACACGATTGGTTAAAAAATACATTGAAACCGGGGGCAGTTTGAACCAGTACTTACCATGTTTCGAAAAAAAATCACGATTCAACTTGTTCTTTAGATACTCCTTCAGTGCATAGACTTTTGACAAAATCACCTCAACGAACTAACGTGGCTCGCCTGATCATCTCTGCATGCCTGTTTTTGTTTAAGCTTTATAGTCTTTACCAAAATAGAATAATAATTAACATGTAAAAAATAAAAAAACACATAGTTTCTGCTCCCGTGATGTGCCCCAAGAAACGGAAAAAATACAGTTTTACAACTTTTTACTTTCTGAAAATAGAAACAAGGAATGAAGTAAATACAACGATAAGTTGTATCAAAGAATGGTGCCCTAATTAAGTAATACACCTTGACTCACGTGCCTACGACAAGCGCAGTGAAGTCTGTAGTCAGACTTTCCTTGGGGAGTCAGAATCCAACCCCTGACCGGGCCGTTGTGCCCGCCTCGCTGATGTTGGTGGAGAGTATGAGGCCACACTCTCCGCTCTGCCAGTCACGGCCGAGGTAGAGATGCCGGCTGGTGCTGTCATCAGACCCAGCTCCCTGGTGGAACCAGAGCTATCATTACGCGCTAGGCGGGTTGGCAGAAGCAACCAGCAGTAATTCAGTGGCTCCCCCCGCCTTTCATCATATTTACCTCGCATCCACGCCCGGGAGGACGAACCTGCTCTTCTGTGTCCAGGGTGTGAGGGGTGGAGGCAGGGGGCGGGAGGGGGGGGGGCCTAGCCTGCTGTTGTAAGAGAGGAGTAAGTAAACACATTCCGTGTTGCTGTCCACTCAGGACTAGGACGGCAGTCAACACCTGTCTTCTGTTCAACTCCAGATCAACATGTTCCGTACCAGGAAACCTTCTCGTTGATATCAGAGCGAGAGTTTAAACAACTTGTTGCTTGGCTCATTTTCTGGCGCCAAACAACAGCACAAAATGCTGGGATGTGTTCACCTACAGCAGGTTGTTGTGTGTGTTGGGGGTGGGTCCTTGCCAAGAACAGAGAAAAATCGGGCGAGGCACAATCACAAGGAAGAACATACTTCTACTACACAAAAAGGACAATCAGAAAACTAGTTAAACGTTTGGAAATATCTCTCTCTAAAACTGGTTCAACCTAGTTAAACTCAAGTACCATTTTCACCAAATCTTTACTGTTTTTCGTGTAAACTACCTTTACGAGGTGGTTTTAGATTACGGTGATCGAACCGTGTGCTGGCTATGATGGAGTCAATCGAATTTGCTCTTAGAACAAAAAACTTAAGATTTGACGTTTTGTAAAAAAAAACAGGTTTATAGCCTAATTGAGACTAATAGAGAGCAAAAAGCAATTGTTTTCAACTTTAATTTTCAATTCTTCATCGACGACCGATGCTGTGAGGAAAAAAGTTTTTTCTTTGGACCATTAATGGGTTTATTTAGCCCTGTTAAAAAACCGGTTATAATGTTTCATATCCAAGGTTTCTTGAACCTTAGCAAAATGTTTTACACACCGTTGTTCATGGTCATTGCCCGTATCTAAAGCACCTCGGCATGGGGTGTGTGGACACGTACCTTTGAAAATAAGTTTAAAACCAATGTGGTTCTAAACCAGTTTACAGCAGTTACAAAAATAAACTTTTCACGTTTCAACTTGTGCGTCGAGACACAGTCATGCAATATATGTTTTCCTTTTTAAAAATCTCAACTCCAGCACCTAAACTCTCGAATAATCTTTGCCGTTGAAGCGCCCTTAAACTACTAATACTACGGGACTTGGGGGGATGCTGCAAATGGTGCCCTGTCTCTGCTACACAAGACTCTCGACCCACACCATAAAATTATACCAGTTTGAGGAAAACCTCAATTACCACGTGTTCCACTTGACTTCCCGATACTCTGTCTCTACTGTGACGTGGTCGAGGTATCTTGTATTATTTTGTCCTAAGTTGTGATGGTGGACGACTGGACGTGTCTAACATCCCGTGGTGTTACAGTTAATATACTGTGTGAAGACTGTTTTCAACTCACTGTTTGCATACAAGTCGGCCCAGGCGTATTTCCAGCCTCCGCTCTTGGTTCGGACGCGACAGGCGACCATCCATAGCTTGACGCCCGCAACCTGCAGCGAGACCCCACAGTCCCCGTCCTTCAGACCCCGGCTGCTGTAGCTGTAGCCGGTTAGCTTGTTGTCCAGGTGGGCAGGATCGGCCTGGGACTGAGGCCCCAGGCTCAGCTCCAGCAGCGGACCTGCCTTGGTATACTCACAGTCCCACCACCTGACCTGACACCCGGCGAGGGCCACGTCAGCTGTGCAGGTGAATGAGACAGACTGGGTGGTCTGGTTCACACGCACATGGCCTGGTCTGATGTTGAGGTTGAAGGACGTGACACCTGGAGACAAGATATCAGTGGTTGTGAGTCAGATGTTTGTCCACACTTACTTCACTTGATTGAGTCAGGATACCCCACTGGCCAGGCGGACATATAAACAATGCCCAACCGATCCTGCTTCTAACCAACTTGTGAAATGTTGCAATTATTTCGAGTTCTGAATACATGATACAGCAATGCAAGGATTCTGATGCCTTTGCACAGACCACTGATACATAGATTATAATTTAATTTACCTTGTGCAGATACAGCGAGTCTTATTTCTGGACATACTATTTACACAATTCTAGAGCTAAATATACAAATTGAGTGGGGTTTGAACCCCGTTGTTGGTTTTCCCAGACGGAGGTCTGAACATAAGACTGGTTTGTGCAACAACACTACAGGACTAAAACATGTTCTTGCAGTAGACTTGTGTTGATAAACCTTTCATTATGAAACATTTTTATTCTTGCATATATAATTTTTTTTAAAACATATTATTATTACATTGACAAGATATGTAGGTGTTCATAAAAATAATAAAAGTTCAAACAAAAACATAAATATTGACGGACGTTGCAGAAAGCTTTTTAAGGGTTCCCCTTGAAAATGAGTTACTGTTTTTAATTTAGAGAAATCCAAATTGATAAATAGTATAAGATTTCTCGATTTGGGTTATTCAGGAATCTCTCCCGTAGTTGGAATTGTATATATTTTATTGAAATAAATTTAAATTTAAACAGTCAGAGTTACTTACGGACGTTTGAAGTCCTGTCATTATAGCAATGGTGACCACTAACTTGTACATGTTGATGGAGTGATAATAAAACAAGAGACGACGAAGCTCTGGGCCGAGAATGATGGGAGAGATACAGTCGTCGCTTTATACAACCAGCCGTGAGCAGCACTGGAAGCCTAAGACAAACAAGTAGTCCGTCGTCTAAAAAGCAAACACCGAACACACGGTCCAACTATGGCGTGTTGTAATTAGGTCAATTTACACTCGCTGAGTCGACTCAGATGCAAAGTTCGTCACAAGATGAAAGCCCTGGGTGGCGTGAGAGAAACAGCTCAGAGGTCAACGTGTCAGTGATAAGACGACTGAAACTCCCAGATCAAGAGTGTTAACATTTGTCTTTACTTGGTTGGTGGTAAAAAATTTGGGTTGTTGTTCTTAATAATAAATTGTTCGATTCCCGGTTGGGGCGGACTTTTTAATTTCTGAATTGTAGTAAATAATAAGATCAAGAAACTTAAAAATCCAATCGGATATCCCCTCTTCTAGAGTGGACCATTATGACCTAACGGTTGACGCACCCGTAATACAAATTAACTTAAAAGTGAAGGACTATATTCGCTTGGCCAGGTAGCATCCGACTTAAAACAAACTGTGAATATTTTGCTGAGGTCATTTGTGAAGATATTACTTTCAGCAATAACGAATACATACAACCCCCTCACATACCGGGCACAAACCATTTTGTCTTATTTATGTGGTTTACTGAACTAAGAATCGGTTTCTCGATTTGGATAGTCGGGAAACACTCCCCTAGGTGGAATTGTTTAAAAAATAATAAATAAATAAATTTAAGTATTATAATTAATAAATATTTAAAAATCGATTATTTGAGAATCCGAATAAGCCATGTAACCACTGTTCTGAGTAAAACGCAAAAAACGTGATAAAATACCCAGCGGTCTGATTTTGTAAGATCGTTATGGAAGAAACGATCGTTTCCGCACTTTAGCGACTATTTTGCGTGTCGCTGATTCTGTAAAAATGAGATAACGATCGTTACGGTAGCGATCGCTATGATAACGAGAATGAAAAAGGTGTCGCTATGCTATCCACTGCCCCCTATGGCGGCCGTAGCGACTACCTGTACAGAATCAGGTCGATAACGATAATTTATAGCGATTGATATTTATACAACCGTGATCGCTATCGCTATCATAGCGACTATTTTACAGAATCGCACTGCTGGAGTCAAATAATGCAGGTTTTATGATGTAGTAATTTAGATGTGGCATAGTTTAATTGATTTTCTTGATATTGATATTTATGAGCACGTAATTTATAATTAAACGAGGGAGCGGAGCGACCGAGTGTCTCCATTCCACTCGAACGGCTCTCATTCTGTGATTCTGTCTGTCTGTCTGTCTGTACGTCGAAAATCAGCCGAACCGCTAAACAGTTGGGGTGAAATTTTAAAACAGACATCTGGTACGAGTTTACTGAGAACTGCTAACAAAATCAGCTAGATCCATTGCGATTTAATTCTAAAATAAATAAAAATTTGATTTTTAAAATATCGATAGCTTTTGGGTTTAGTAGCAGCTAGCGGGACGAGATCTACGTGGCTTGCATGGCCTATTGGTAAGCATTTGTCTACCGCACTGAGGGTTGGGGTTCGATACCCGTTAGCTCGAATTTTTTTTATATTTTTACACCCACAATATTTTGGAGGGGTTAAAATGGAAATAAAACTTAGGTGTTTTTGTTTTATCTTGGAAATTTGTTAATGTTTCACGCTAATACGTTTGAATACGATTCGCATTTCAAATGTTAAATTTAATAACTAGGGAAACACCATGAGCCATGTGTTGAGTACCGGTATCATTCCTCATATTGGGCTAGACCCTTAGGTTTAGGGGAGGAAAGGGGGATTTTTCCCGGGGTACTCAACACTTGGCTCACACACTCACTCGTTTAACAACGACTTTGGCGTTTTTCCCCAGTAACGAGGGAGTAAATAGCGTGAACTTATTTGGTTTCTCAATTAACTGGGGCGGGGATAAAAAAAATAGTTAAAATAAGGTGTACATAAGTTTTTATGATTGTTATTATAGTAAACAAAACTACATTTTTTTAAACTTTGCTTTAAATTCAAATTTTTCTGCGATGAGAGCCAATGACATTTTACTGAAAGGGCTTTGTTTCCCTTTCTCAAATCAGTACAATTTTTTCCAGAATGTATGGAAATGGCTTATTCGGTTTCTCAACTCAAAGGAAAAATGATACCCTGTTAATACACAGGCATATTCGAAAAATGATTCATTTCTTTACTAAACGAAAGGGCTTGAAATTCTGAAGAAAATGGCTATCTTAACTATTACGCAATTTGAGTGACTTGTTCGGTTTCTCAAATAACCGATTCAATCAAACTAGTTTATTTTACACTTGGTTAGATTTGAATAGAATAGAAAATAATAGAATAGAAAAAAATAGAAAAAGAATAGAAGAAAAGAATAGAATAGAATAGAATAATAGAATAGGAATAGAATAGGAATAGAATAGGAATAGAATAGGAATAGAATAGAAAAGAATATGAATAGAATAGAAAGAATAAATAGAAAAACTTTTTTTTTAAATTGACGTGCACATGGTACATGTATAATCCTGAAGGAGAAGGTTTAAAAGCAAGGTGACTTAAAAAGTATTAGCAACAAGAAGTATAAGAAAATTAATACATTAGACTAGTAGTAGTTAAATTAATTCAGAAAGTAAGCATATTGTATGTTGCATAACATTGTAATAAAATCTACTTACTTATTTATTTTTTATTTTATACTAACAAACTCACGTGAGATTGTAGGCGCCAGCCAGCAGTCAGTCAGTAAAAAACACGAAACCCCTTTTATGCTAAAGTAACCAGTTAAAAAATTCAAATACCATGGGATGTGAGCAGGGAAAATATTGAAACCAAGGTATCTTGCCAGAGTAGGCTAGGCCTATATTGTCCTACAATTTTACAGACATATTATCAGATTAATAAGTAGGCTCTAGCCTAAGAATTATGACCGGTCTTGAAAAGAACAAAAATTAACAAGAAAACACAAGGAAATGGCAATACAATTAAATACAATCAAATAGTAATTGAGTAGGCCTTAGGCCTAAAATGATTTGGGTTTTGGCACTAGGCCTTGGTCTGTGTGACCTTGGCTTTTGAAAACCAAAAACGCAGTAGGCTAGGCCTATGCGTGCAAAAGTTCAAAAAACTGTTCTTTGGCTACTGGTAAAATAACAGTCTTGTTACACGGCGAGAATTGTTTAAAGAATATGTATCGATACGTTACGAATTGTGCGTCGGTCCCTAGGTAGGCTGATGTAGGCCTAGGCCAGGCCTAGTAGGACGGCGAAGCGCGCAGTTCCGAATCCCCGGCGGAATATGCAGAATACGAGCAGAAATCTCGTTTTTTGGTAGGCCACAGGTAGGGCCTAGATCGTGGAGTCCATCCCCACAGTGAGTAGACCCAGGTAGGCCGGAAGTAGGCTAGCTCGGCTACGCCTATGGAAATCGGTCGGTCCCCCGATTGACGTCGAGTTCAATCAGACCCTGCAGATGAGGTCTTGGTGAAATCCTGAAAGTTCCAGCCACGCTCGGAAAGATGATGTTAATGTTCCATAGACTTCTAGAACGGGGCTACATGACAGTTTGCAAGGGGGCCAACGTAATTGGTCAGTGGGGGGTTGATTTGGCGTCCGATTTGGTGGATTTCAAATGGCAACTCACTGGACGAGTTCATTAATATAATTTGCAGGGGTTTCCTTTGAAGTTGCATAATTTAAGTAATATTTACATCAGCTTGTGCAAGACTTGTTGTGTTTGTTGTAGCGTCAAATCACAGAGTATTTGATGCGCTGTGTTGGGGTCGACAGTTTTGGGAACACCCGAGAAAAATAGCAGTGGTAAAGTTTTATGGTTTTTTCCGTCGGTAAAGAAGTAGTCCTACATTGACGCGGTTCCAATTTCAGTCACTAGGTGTCGCGCGCGTATCGAATTATTGTATTGAATATTTTAATGCGGCAATTCCAAATGGTCGCAATAACACTTTGGAATGTAGCACTGTTGACTGTTATTTAAATTATGACGTTGCACTTAAAAGTTTTTTAATTACCGTTTTATGTTAGAAATGTTCAGATAATAATCAATAATTGTTGATAATTAGTAAATATAAAGTAATTAATCAGTAATTAATAGGGCATAGAGTGTGTACAGCTATAACATAGATGATCTAATTAGAAGGGTTTTACATGATAAATAGGTTAATTTAAATAGTATATACATTTCATTACATTTTGGCATAGAGGTATTCATGGAGCGAGTAGAAACTTTTAGATACAAGAAATAATTGCATGTAAGATTTAAAAGCTGAAATGGAGGGAGAGGTTCAAAAGTTGTTTGGTAGCTTGTTCTAGAGAGTTAAAGCTATTTCTCAATTTGGTTAATCGGGAAACACTCTCGTAGGTGTAATTGTTTTTATTTAATACAATCCAGAAATTAAAAAAGTGCGCCCCGACCGGGACTCGAACCACGAATCTCCCGCATTCCAGACAGGCGTCTTAACCCCTAGACCACCAGGACGGGTACATTTTAATCTCTGAAATTGTAGTTGCATTATACATCTGAATGGATAGAACAGCAATGCAACGAATATCTGCTGCCTTTGAACTGTTCCACCAAACAATAATTATAATGTCATTTTTTAAATTTAAATTAACTTATTTATTTATTTAACGTCTATCCTATTTAGTTATAAAAACTGATTTACAAAGGAGGGACAACTTAATAAATCTAATTACATAGATGCAGACACAACAATGAACTACTTTTAAGTAAATTTTTGAAATAGTAATGTTACAACAAGGGCCTTTAAATTTACTCAACAAATTTAAAAACAAAAAAAAAGGAAATTAAATGCAATTTATGAATAAATCAAAAAAAAAAAAGGGTGGGGAATGAAAAGAAAAAAAAAAAAACAAAACAAAACAAAAGAAAAAAAAAAGAAAAAGAAAAACGAAAAAAAAAAAAAGGAAGGAAAAATAGTAGGAAAAAAAAAAAAGAAAAAAGAAATAAAGAAAAAAGGAAAGAAAAAAAAACATTAAAAAAGAAAAACAAAAAGAAAAAAAAACTGATTTATAGACGATCCCACTCAAACGAATATGAGGTTTGCCAAAAATCAGGAACAGCAAATCAGGGAGTTATCAATCTTTCGCTCATACCTTTCGCATGTATGAGCGAGGGTTATTTCTCAATTTTGGGTTTAAACGGGAAACATCCCGTAGGTGTAATTGTTTTTATTTAATACAATCCAGAAATTAAAAAAGTCCGCCCCGACCGGGGGTCGAACCACGGATCTCCCGCATTCCAGACAGGCGTCTTAAAAACCCCCCGACCACCAGGACGGGTACTTTTAATTCTTGAAATTGCAACGAAAAATCTGCGCCTTTTAACTGCCACCAAAACATTTAAAGATAATGTTTATAACCTTACGCCATGACATTATATTTTATATATATATATATATTACGAATATCTGCTGCCTTGAACGTCCACCAAACATTAATTATAATGTCATTACCTTACGCCATTGACATTATATTATATAATATATATATATATAAAAATTTTAATGACATTATAATTAATGTTTGGTGGACAGTTCAAAGGCAGCCAGCAGATATTCGTTTCAGTGCTGTTCCATCCATTCAGATGTATAATCCAACTTTTATTTCGGAGATGAAAATGTACCCATCCTGGTGGTCTGGGGGTTTAAAGGGACGCCTTCTGAAGGGGAGATCCGTGGTTGACCCCCGGTCGTGGGGGGATTTTTAATTTCTGGTTGTATTAAAAAAAAAACAATTACATTAGGGGGTTTTTCTCGTTTAACCAAATGAGAAAAAACCCTAGCTCATCTGGTAGGTTTTAAAATTTTATCCCACAAATAAATAGTAAAAATCATTTTTCTTGTTTTCGTTTCATTATCTTTGCTTCAATTTTATTTTTAAAAAATTGTACATTCCTAGCCAGAAAAACTGGCCTAATATCATGAAAAATTGTTTCCAAAAGGATACTCCTCTGTACAAAAAACTTTCTAATGATTCAGAAATTAATTTAGGAACTTTAGAGTACATAAAATAGAATTTCATCCGATCAACAAATGAAAAAAATTTGAAAAATACCTGAAAATACCTTTCAAACTTTGTTTTTATTTCCCAGTACGCATATTTCATTCTTTTTTCAACGTAAAGGGCAATCAGTTTTTAATTTTGGTCATAGAATTAAAAAAAAAAGATGGTCAATTCCTTCTGAAGTACAATATATTCGGTAGAAGGTCTTACTGCCCAAACCACTAAAAAAATTTATCAATAATAGAGTGAATATAAGAATCTACAAGTCACCTCAACATTCTCTCTGTTACAAACCTCTTCATTCTACTTTTAATTCCTATTGCTGATGATACTTTATTACATACATATTCATAATGTTTCTTAAATTTAAATTACAATCTAAGAAAACTCTAAGATATTTTAAATTCATACAGTTCAGTCAGTTTGAGTGCAATAAGAAAACATTTACTTTTGCTTGTTATACAGTACCGGGTATATTTACCCTTAAAAGTAGAAATGAACATAATTCCAGAGGAGATAACGCTTTTAGCCATTATTGGCAGAATTGAAAGGGGGGGGGCTTAGCTGTCATTCAGCTGAGTTTCGCAGCAAGGAGCACGAAATACTTGACGAGAGACGGGTTCGGGAACCCAGTTCATTGATAGGTCATCAAGGCCTCTATGGCCCATTGCGTCTGTTGATATAAACATTTTGAGAGTGTGCTATTGTATTTATAATCGGATCAGTTGACATAGCGGGTGAGGGCGTCAACAAAACCCGTCTATTATGGTGAAAACTGAGGTTTCCGGTGTATTTGAGGAGGCGGGTTATTTCAGGTCTGGGTTGGGCCAGGCGGCGAGCAGCTGGGGGGCGATTTAAGTTATTAACAACGTCTGCAAATGAAGTTGAGGGTTGAGTGGAATAACTGGTGGCAGGTTACTGTGGTCAGGGACTTTTTGTAGGCTGACGAGTGTACTGAGTGCCTTGTGGAGTACGAGCATCCGGGGCGCGGAGATAGGTGGGGCATTTGCGATAGGACGCAGGATGGCTTGTTTACAATTGAAGCACTTGGCGGGTTCGGATGGAGACTTTGGGCAGTCTTTAGATGGGTGATGTCGGCGCACTTGAAACACACCGGAACAACTTTGGCAGAAGTGTGAAGAGTGTCCAAACTGCTGGAAAGTTAAAGCACTGCCGTGGGCCTTTCGGCCCACGATAGCGCTCCACGGAAAACTCGGGGGTGGCACACGCGTTCCACCAGGTGAAGGGGATTACCAGGGGCTTAACTTGCGTAGTGATGACGAACAGAGGCATTGGTTGTCTTTCTCCTCCTCCTTCTTCAGCTCGGTGTGTGATTTTACGTACGTCCAAGGCCGAGACGCCCTGGCTCTGAAGGTCGGAGAGTATGGTAGCTGTTTCCACTGTGGCCGAAATGCCACGGAGAACAAGCTTCTTAGTTCTCTGTTCCGTCGTGGGGGAATGTGTGAAACATAATTTCTTTTCCTTTGAAGTGTGTGTTTAGGTCATCATAGGTTTTCCGGGAGTCCGGCTTTTTTTTGGGAAAGTGTCACTTGTTGATGATATTGTTATTTTTCCATTGGTAGATGCATTAATTATGCGAATGAGCGAATTATACGTCGGGACACCGTAAACGGGTAATGGGGGGTGCTCGGTCCTTGGGTTTAGGGAGGCGGTCACTGTGCTTTTACGTATTGAGTTGTGGGTTGAGACATCGTCGCGGAAGTATGCTGTGTTTTGGAGGAGGAGGCAGACGAAGACAAACGAGTGCGCATCTCCGCAGACTGGTCGTGATCCATTGACATGTCTCGACCGGTTTTAACATATCCACGTTAAGTTCAGGGTAGATGGGGTCATAATCTGAGAGAGAGGCTCGTAGCGATTTGACAAAGCTATGGGCTGGGGAAATGTTATGACTTAGCTTTGATGAAGAAGCAGATGAAGTTGATGGCTGTGGATTGCCGTCGGGTTTGGGGCCGCCTTTAACCTCTTGTTTAAGAAACTGGTTTATAAAAGAAAATCAGTGTCTCCCGGGGAGCAGATCGGGGGACCGTTTACTCAGCGGCAATTTGGTCCATTGTCATTGTTTTTTATTGGTGGCTGGGTGTTGCTGTCCAACAGGGGATGTATCAGTTTCGAAGGAATCGTCTTAGGTGGGTTTGTTGACATTGCGGGGCTGGTGTAAGCACTGTACTATGATAGCACTAGTATTAGGTGTGCGAGTTCGACTTTGGGACTGCGCGTATACGCGACCATGACGTCTAGTAAAGTGCGCAAGCACCAAGTTCGAGTTATGATTATGTGTACAGATGTTGGCATGAAATATGCAACACTAATAAACCACTGGTTGTAGGGGGGTTTCTTCGCAGAAAGTTCAGTTTTTGGGTTGGATTTTCTATTTTGATAATATGTCACTGAATATCCCCTGAAGGGGTAGACACAGGGCCTATAGCAGAGCCCTGTCTGTAGAGTCCACCTCTTCCCCGGGGGGGGAGGGGAAGCCCTTGTTCACTGGGAAATGTATGAAAATACAATACCCCTACAAGATATTTAGTGCCTACGGCAACAGACTTAAAAAAACCTTATAGTACGTTACGTATGAAATGAATGCACACAACCTTACTTGTAGGGTTTGGCTGTCGCCTGCCTTGAAAAGGTTATGCGATGCTGATAGCACAGTACACAGTAACTAACAGAACACGTCCAAACTAGGTCCGGGGTCTAGATGGAACTGTAAATTCATACACTCTAGAAATTAGCTTACCATTACAATTCAACGTCAAATGAATATCATTCATTCTTTATCATTAGCCTTATGAAAAATCATAAATTTGTTTTACCATAATTAATATCAAGTTAAAAAAAAAATTATATTATATATTATTATATTATCCTTCGCGTCTGAGGAAGGAAGCGGAGCTTCCGAAAATTTACGCACTTTTTGGTAAGTGTTTATTTTCTGACCGTGGTTATTGTTCGTGTGTTTGTTTTACTATATTTAATATCAAGTTCCTGAGTTTTAAACCAATCATCCATCCTCTTTAAAACTGAAAGTTCTACGACGCACTTCTATACCGCGAACCAAGATTAAATCAGCTAGTTAAGTCCTCTGACCGATCAACCATGCGATAATCGTCGACCTGCTGGCGGAGAGCTAGCGAAGCCCCTCGACAGTCCTTTCAGATACTTAGACTTTCGTCGGGAGTGGACCTCATCTCTTTGTATATTTTTCTGTGGAAACCAATTAACTCTCTGATGCTGCGCACTTTTGCTGGTGTTTCGAACCAAGTTCGCTCCTAGATGCTTCTAAGACCTTAAACTCTGTCTCAAATCCAATCAATATTAATTACCATTAGTATTGGTGTACATAAGTATTAAAGTTACTGTTATATTCATGACGGATTATAAATATTGATTGATAATTACATTGAAGTTGATATGTAAATCGACTTCCGGTTGATATGCAAAACAGGTATGTTATAAATGATTGATATGCAAAGCAGTATCGAAAAAGTGGGTATGCAAAGTAGCATATATTCAAAGGTTTAAACTAGCCTACACCTCTATCCTTCATAGCGTCTACTAGCGATGCGTGGGTTCCAATGGCGTATCCTCCGCCAACCTCCGGTGTGCGAAGTCGCGCGTCCATCCTCTCAAGAAAATCTCTCTTCCGAGGCTCGAAATTTGTGGTGCACTCGTGTTGGCTCGTCTCATCTCCAAGGTCGCTGATGCATTAAACTAGGAAGCTTTGCAAAGGCTTTTTCAGGCGCGTTGTTGGATGAGCGTAATTTTTTAAAGCAAAAAAGCGTAAAATTGCGATTTTCATGAAAAATAATTTTTTGATTGCGCTCGAATTTCACACGAATATATTAATTCATAAAATTAAGGTTCTGTGAAAAAATTATTACAATCGGATAAGCATGTAGGTGTTAGAAATAGAAGACAATTTTTTTAAACCGAAAAAAGCGTTAAATTGTGATTTCCATGTTAAATAATTTTTAGATTACGTTAAAATTTCACACAAACATATAAATTTATAAAATAAGGTTCTGTGAAAAAGTCATTACAATCGAATAAAGCATGTAGGTGTTATGAGTTAAGACAATTTTCAAAAATCGAAAAAAATCGTAAAATTGCGATTCTAGTAAGAAATAATTTTTTGATTGCGCTTAAAAACGTGTCAGTTCTAGGTCCAAAGATTTTGACGGCCACCAGAAAATTTCATTGAAATTGGAGTATCGGTTTAGCCAGATTCGTGTTAACAAACACACAAAAATACAAACAAAAACATTAAGAAATAGAAATCGTAAAATTGTGATTTTAATAAGAAATAATTTTTTGATTGTGCTTAAAAACTTGTAAGTTCTAAGTCCAGAGATTTCAAACGTCTCCAGAAAATTTCATCGCAATTGGAGTATCGGTTTAGCCGGAATCGTGTTAACAAACAGACAAAAATACAAAATGGAAAAAAAATTCGGATTTTTTTCTCCAGTGTAGTAGAAAAGAATCTTCGCTACGCTCATCCAATCAGCACTGCATTAACTTTATCAACTGTGGACTTACTTTACAATAGTTATACACTGGCTTGCTTCCCCTTCTAGCAAGTGGAAAACCTTTGTAGCAAATCGAGTTTCAGAAATTCAGACTCTTACTTTGCATTGCACCTGGAGATATGTTCGCTCAACCGTTTACCCTGCTGACATTCTATCGCGTGGTGCTACTACCAAGAAACTTCTCAAATCTAACTTATGGTGGTTTCGTCAATTCTGGCTCAGTCTCGATTCCGGGCAGTGGCCAACGGACCACAAAAATAATGATATACCTGCACCGAACATACTAGAAGAAAGAAAACAAATTGTCGTCTCATGTCCAGTTACTCAAGATACGGCAGAAATTTTCAACTTGGAATCTAGATTCTCCTGCTGGAACAAGCTTAAACGAATCACAGCACTTTGCAAGCGATTCTTTAAGAACTCGAGACTGTGTCTCGACCAAAGACAGTTTGGTCCCATTTCGGTGCCTGAACTTCAAGAACCAAATACTTTTGTGTAAGATCTGCACAGCAAATTCACTTTACCGATGATCTCAAGAGCCTACACAAGAATAATGAGGTGAAGCCAAGCAGCAAACTCCGCAACCTCAATCCATTTGTTGACCCAAATGGTTAGCTCAGGGTGGGCGGTCGATTAAAAACTCGGTTCTGGAATATAATAATAAGCATCCGATAATCTTGCCCAAAGAACACACAGTAGGCCTAACTAAGTTAATTCTAAAAAGAGAACATATCAAGTCTCTTCATGCCGGACCTCAAGCCCTATATTGGCAAGGATTTGTAGTAAATATTGGCCCATCAATGGAAAAATTCTCACTCGTCGAATAGCTCGTAACTGTGTTAACTGCTTTAAGGTCAACCCGAGAAGCAGCAATCAACTGATGGGTGATCTACCACACTATCATGTACACCCCAGTCGTCCATTCCTAAACTGCAGAGTCGACTACTGCCAGAGTCGATAAAGAAGTTTCCCCGTTAGGGAGGTCCCCTAACTCCCAATTCAAAACGGAATCTAACGTCCTGCGCGCTGAGCGCGCCTTCAATGTGAAACTAATAAAAGCACTGCACTCTAAATACGGTCAGTAGATTATCGATGTACAGTGACGCTGAAATCAACGAATGACAGACGAAACGTCAAAATTCAAATTTATTTAGGCCTGGGGCCTAGACTTTTAAAACGATTTACTTTTGATTTATTATTCTACTATTAAGTTTGCGCAGGCGTCACTGACATTTTTGTGCGAAATAAATTGAGATATGCCATGTTTAAGCCTGACGGACATAAGTGTAGCCTAGACCCAAGGCCACAATACAGTTTTCAGACGTAAGTTCAGCCTAGGCACTCAAATCAAAATCTTCCACAATACATATTGTCGGCCTAGGTCCTAGGCTTAGGTCTACTTCATCAGAAATATCCTCATCAATAAAGAGAGTTTGCTTTATGCGAAAACATTCGCCAACATTCGATTGTATTTAATATTTTGACGTTTCACGCCATTTGTCGCCATCGACTGTTAACTACTAGTAGAAAAGTGACGTAGTTTTATTGAAGTAGTTCCATCAATCGTCACACAGAGTCGCGCGGAACGTTAGATTCCAAACGCCAAAAATCGACTTTTTATTTAACCCAGGGCGGTATAGGGAGTTGGAGGACCTCCCCAATGGGGAAACTTCTTTATCGACTCTGCTACTGCGGTCCCATCTCTGCTCGTTGAATGTTTAATCGACGTTCGCCTCCAGTAAAAACATACATTGCATTGTTCATTTGCATGGTTTCTAAGAGTCCGGGGGAAAAGCTGCTAAAACAATAGGAACATTTCAAATCCGGAAACCAGCACCAAAATTTAGGAGCAGGTAAAAGACATTTTTTTAGAATGTTATTTTCACGGGGGACACGCATGGTAGCAAATAAGTCACCTGTCATGGCGTCCAAAAGAGGGCCCGCCAAAAAAATTTCTTAAAATTGCTGTAACTCAAGAAGTAATCATTAGATTTGGATAAACTAGGTTTTGTTTTTTTGGTTTTTAATGCTCTACAAAAATGTCATTAGAAATTTTACCGTAAATACAATAGTTTTAATTATATTTATATATTATTACAATGTATTGCAATTATAGCACTTTTTAGTGGATATATAATTATTTATACGTAGAATTCGCTAAATTGTCATAAAATTTTCAGACTATACTAAAATAACGCCAATTAATCCAAAATTTAAAGTCCGAAACGAAATTCTTGTAACTTTTTGATTAATTAATTAATTAAATTAAGCATTAATAAATCCCAATTAAAAGTTTATTATTCACTTACCAAAGTCCCGTAGTGTATCACACAACAACAATAATACCACAATGAACCAAAAAAATATTAGTTCCCAAAAATTAATTCCAATCACTTTCCTATTAATTAAAATTAATTCAATTAATTAAAAATAATGACAATTATCTTAATTAAATTTTTGTAAAATTAACCCAATTTAGTCGACCTTGGAATCATTTTAAAGCTAGTTTTAAGGCGAATAAATGTAATGAAAAATTTAATTAATTTAATTAATTAATCACCTAATTAATTAAAATTTTAGTTAAATTATCCCTTTTTTGACATATGTATTGTTATGTATACCTTAAAACTCAATCGATCGTCATAAAAATATACTACTTTACTGACATAATGCCAATGAATCCAAAATTGTCATGTCCCGAAACAAAATTCCTATAACTTACCGATTATTTAAAAAATTTAAAAATGAAGAATTACTTATATCTCAATAATTGTTATTGTCACTCAATTAAACATACGAAATGCCAACAGAAGTATCAAATATAAACAATGCAAGTGTAATTTTAAAATAATAGTCCCAAAATTAAGTTCATGCTACTTTTCTGTTAGTTGAATTTCCCCCAAAATTATTTTCCCGTAAAATAAGCATGCAAATGGTTCCCAGTGTGGCTGTGTTAATTTTACACAACACATGGTGATTATATCAATAATTTAATTCATTTATTAATTCAATTAACGGGAAAGTAGCATGAACTTAATTTTGGGACTGTAAATTTTAAAATTACACTCGCCCTTGTTTATTTTTGATACTTTGGTTGGCATTTTGTATGTGTTATTGAGTGACAAAAACAATTATTGAGAAATAAGTAAATTCCCTTTACTTGATTTCTTAATTAATCAGTAAGTTATAGGAATTTTGTTTCGGGACATGACAATTCGGATTTATTTGGGGTTATGTCAGTAAAGTAGTATATTTTATGACGATCGCTCGAGTTTTAGGAATACATAACAATACATATGTCAAAAGTGGGATAAATTTTAAATAAAAAAGTAATTAATTCAGTGATTTATTAATTTAATTAATTAATTTTTACATTCCATTTATTCGCCTTATAACTAGCTTTAAAATGATTCCAAGGTCGACCACATTGTGTTAATTTTCAAAATTAATTGAGATTATTGTCATTATTTTTAATTAAATTTAAATTAATGAATTATTAGGAAAGGATTGGAATTAATTTTTGGAAAATAATATTTTTTTGGTCTTGTGGTATGATTGTTGTTGTGTGATACACAACGGGACTTTGGTAAATGAATAAGAAACTTTTCATTGGGATTAATTAATGCTTAATTTCATTAATTAATTAATCAAAAAGTTACAAGAATTTCGTTTCGGGACTTAAATTTTGGATTTATTGGCGTTATTTTAGTATAGTCTGAAAATTTTATGGCAATAGCGAATTCTACGTATAAATAATTACCAAAAAGTGCTATAATTGCAATTCATTGTAATAATATATAAATATAATTAAAACTTTTGTATTTACGGTAAAAAATTTCTACTGGCATTTTTTTAGAGCATTAAAAAAACCCAATAAAACCCAAAAATAGTTTATCCAAATCTGATGATTACTTCTTGAGTTACAGCAATTTTAAGAATTATTTTGGCGGCCATCTTGTGGACGCCATGACAGGTGACTTATTTTTACCATGCGTGTCCCCCCCTGAAAATAACATTCTAAAATACGTCTTTTACCTGCTCCTAAATTTTGGTGCGGTTTCCGGATTTGAAATTGTTTTTACGCTTGTTCCACGGACTATAAGGCCATCTAACTACAGAGGCCTTCCTCGCCGCCTTCAAAAGGGTTTATTTCTCGACGAGGAAAGCCCACACACATGTACTGTGATAATGCTACCACGTTTGTTAGAGCAAAAATGAACTTTCCGAGTTACGGAAGTTATTCTATCTGAGACATACCAGCACAACGTGGCTAGGATACTAGCTGAAGATGAAATAACGTGGAAGCTTATCCCCGCCAGATCACCTCATTTTGGTGGTTTGTGGGAGGCTGGTGTCAAAACCGTTATGGGTCATTTAAAGCGTATGATGGGTAATGCTCAATTACAATTCGATGAACTAATTACTTTGCTCTGTCAAATTGAAGCTTGTGTCAACTCCAGACCTATCACTCCACTATCGTATAACCCTGATGACTTACTTCCTCTCACACCAGCTCACTTTCTAATTTCTGATACTGTTTCTACACCTGTTGAACCCGACCTCACTTCACTTATAGTACTGACCGCTTGGGTCGATGGCAGGAGGACAATAACTGCTACAAACCTTCTGGCGACGGTACTGATCCGAGTATCAGTCATCTCTGTAATCTTTTCTGACCGCTACCTATCGATTAGTCCACTGTGATTATGTGTTTAATTTGTATATTGAAAGTCCAGCCTTTCAAGGTGGGCGGTATGTTCAGACTTTCTCTATTTATATTTTTCGCGGCAAACTACCGAAAATGTTACTTTGGTACATTGTGTGCTCTCTATTAGCAATACTAGTGACTTTCCTATTTAGTACATTTATTTTACCACTAGATTTCGCTCCCTACTCTATTTTTGTGTTGCTACCTTTTCTCTGACGGGCTGGTGAAGAGATCGCGGAGCAGACAAAATCAGAAAGGCTTGGAACTTAGAACGAGACAGTAGCTGTTCTGACATTTCTAGAGTTCGGGGCGTACGGCCGTCTGCTGTTCGTCCCGGAGGATTTGCTTGCAATGCAATCTTGCTGTTATTTAAGTGTTGTTTCTGTCAATATTTTTCTTTGGTTATTGGTGAAAATGAAGCAAAAATTTATTTTTTTAACCTGATAGTGATACATTCCCAGTCGGATCAAAATGCCCTTGACTCGACTGAACATAACTATTGTAACAGAATCTATAATATTATGGACGTAGCATTTCCGTCAAGCCGCTCTGCTCCGTGCTCATTATGGAGGGAAGAGATACGTCCAAGAATAAAAACAAAATCCAGGGTGACGGTCGTCGCCCGCAGCCAAGCGCATGCGACTGCTTAGGCAACGACGAACTCGCGGTTCTATATACAGCTACCCGAGTTAGGGGGTTTTCAGCTATCTGCACACGCCGCCCCTAAAGAGTTACAATCTTGAAACTCGGTATATGAGCTGATATGTACTACCAAAAATAAAATCAACCCGATCCGATAACCCGTTCTGTGTTTAAAAAAAGTGCCTGAACATCGTAGAAAACCATCCGGCTAGCTGGCTGGCTGGTAAGCTAGCTAGCTACCTAATTCTTCGCGGAAAATTATTCAGCCTACAGAGAAAACGGTGTGTTTCAGAACTTTAAACCCTGGACCACACTTAGATGATCCTAAGACGCAGTGCCTTTTGCTTTCAAAACCAAAATCGGGTAACAGGGACCGGAGAAAATCAACATTTTGATTATAATCAAACACGTATTACAAGACGTTGGTAATTGTACAAACTGAAATTAACATGTCTTAACATTATGAAATCTAGCGTTCCAAAACTAGGGACAAATTTGGGAGACCGTGGGCCTAAAAAATGTTTAAAAAACAAAACAACTCTTAACCTAAAATTTAATCATTTCAAATGAAACGCTAAACTGAGAAGTTTCAACCGTGAATACTCTTTAAATCTTTCATTTTTAAACATTTGAATATGGAGCACAATAATTTTTTAAAACGGTTGAAAACTTCTCAGTTTAGGTTTCTTTGAATGATATAATATTTTAGGTTCAGAGTTGTTTTTTTTTTTTTTACATTTTTAGGCCCACGGTCTCCCAATTAATTGGGTAACGGGTACCGGAGAAAATCAAAATTATAAAAAGCTAGGTAACTTCATACTCTAATGAATAAGGTACGCTATACAGAGAAAACTGTACATCTTAGAAATTTGAAACTTGGACCACACTTAGAAGTCCCTCATGCGCAATCACTTTATCTTTCAAAACCAAAACCGGGCAATAGGGAACGGGGAAAATCAAAATCAAAATCGAATCGTGTGATAACTCAGGGGTAGTTATGTGTACAAACTTGAAATTAAAAATGCTTAAAACCCTTATAAATATTTAGCGTCGAAAACAAAAGGGGGCAAATTTGGGGGGACCGTGTACCCAAAAAATATAAAAACAACTCTCAACTTAACAAATTTAATCTTTTAAAGTCCACCATTCACGCCTTGATAGGAAACAAACAGCAAAAAGATGTAATATCCCCCACAAATACCAAAATTTGTAAAAAAAATATATAGCAGCCAAGCTCTCCTTCGAAAGTATTCGGCTGTGAATGCTGTGAGATATAGAAGTTGAGCCAAGCTTTTCATTCTTTCTCCCTTATTTTGCATTGAACAGAAAGAAGTAAGATCATTTCGGCTGTTGACGAGCGTCAAACCAACCATTTTCGTGGAAAAGGTAAAACATTTAACTCAAAATCATAACAAAATTGCTTGGCTATTGAATTTGGTTTAAAACAAGAACTCGAAAAAGACAATGGCCAAGCATTTTTTTTTGCTTGGCTATTGAATTTGGTTCATTACGAGAACTCTAAAAAGTCAATGGCCAAGCAATTTTGATATGATTTTGAGTTTAAAATTTTTACTTTTTACCACGAAAATGGTTGGCTGGGCGCTTGTCAACAGGCGAAATGATCTTACTTCTTTTCAATGCGAAATTAGGGAGAAATAATGATAGGTTGGCTCAACTTCTATATCTCACAGCATTCACAGCCAAAGACTTTCGAAGGAGAGTTTGGCTGTCGTTTTTTTTTTTCAAATTTTTGTATTTGTGGGGGATGAAACTTACACTAGGCCGCTTCGCGAAAGCTCAGTTTAGTCGCATTGATGGATGAGCTTTTTTGTAAGTTTTTTGTTTGCGTTAGGCCACTTTTCCTTTGCAAGTGCTTTTTAATGCATTGTAGGTGATTGTTGTCAAGTTTCTATTGTTACGTGTTAATTGTTATTATAAACCTAAATAAACTCATATTTAAACCTTTTTTCTTTGGATTCTGGATAACTTTTTCTATTTTTTCTTTAAAAAAGCAATTCATTGCCATTACTTTATTGTCCATGTAAAATATGAACGTTGTAGCCCCACCCGTTTGTTCAGAATCGGCCCAAATCGCACTAAAAATCGAATAAAATCGTAAAAGTACGATATTGATGAGAAATATTTCTTCTATTATACCCAAAAACGTGGCAGGTCTAATTTTAGAGATCTCAAAGGTCCCCTTAAATTTTCATCAAGATCGCATTTGCCGTTTGCCCGGTAGCGTGCGAACAAACAGAGAGACAGAAAAAAAACAAAAAAACATTGGAGCAAAATTTTTTGAGGGGTCAGTGAAATTGAAGACGAAACTATTGCGTTTATTTGAAAATTTAATTAATGAATGATGAAAACGCTGAAAATGATGAAAATTGAAGTTGAGATTTGAAGAGGACAACGTCCCTAAAGAAAAAAGTTGTAATCATCATGAATTGGGTTTTTCCATGCAGGTTAAGGAACAGTCATTGCGTATATATCAAGTCATTCATGACCTTGGAAACAAATAATATGTAAATGTAAATGAAACACTACAAAAGTTGACTTTGGTGGGTTGGCTCATTTTGTTATAAAAAAATTAATACATATATTGTACTTTCTTGTGGAACGCACGCCTTTATAGTTTAGTCGTCGCCCATGTTAGAATGTGTCATGCTTTGTGTATAACACAGAATTTTGATGAACACAATATGTTCTCATTAAAACAATTTTAGTTTGTTGTATCTGAGGCCCTACTTGTTAAGGAAATTAACATAATCAACTTTAAAATTCAAAATTTTAAATTTAAGAGGGAATAAGGCTCATTTGGCAGATGGCACATTGTAGCTATAGGCAATTTAATACAGAGACAGCCTTGCCGTTATAGATTTTCAATATTTATTGTAAATCTTCATGGAAAAATCACGACTCTCGTAAATTTTGGAATTTATAATCCATAATTAAAAGAATCTATTTTTTTAAATTTAATATTACTTAAAATTCGAACATGTTGTGTCATTTAGCTGTCAAATGCATGTCAAACGCATGTTCTCCCTATATCCAGTTTATTAAATTATAAATTATTCTTTACTTATAATGGGACGGGTGTCCCACCAGATCAATACAATTACATAAAACAACAACAAACATGAAAGTAAAAATTGGTAAAAAGTACAAGAGTTGTGTATTTGGAAATAATTTAATGTAAATTAAAGGTGGTCGTCTTTTAAAGAAAGCCATAATACAAGGACTTTATTTTTTTAAATGAATATTACTGTGATTGTGAATTTTAGTTATTTTTGCAGTTTAATTGTAATCGTGTCAATGTAATGTTCATATATGCAGTAATTGTCATTGCCACTCTGTGTCTGAAGGACAACTTTAATAGAAAATGATAAACTTTTTTTTATTGTTACACACAACAACTTTAACTGTAACCCACAATGAAGCAATGTTATTTTAGACCATATGTTGAATTTCATGACTGTAATATATTTAATTTAAATTATATAGGATGTAAGTGGAAGTTTTTGTTGAAATGATTAATAAATACAGTTTTATCTAAGATCATATAACTACAAAATTATATTAGAAGTAATCTTTATTTGTTAAAGATTATCAGTTACAAAATGGTTAGTTCAAACAATGTTCGTTATTAAAGTCTAGGACAGAATTAAAGTCCCATTTCTCCAAATCAGCCAAGCGGAAAAAGGGTTGATGTCAATCTCCAGGGGTCCTACTCCACCCGCCGCCTCTTACACAGTTGTCAATATACCTGTTATAAGCTATTGTAAGTATTGACGGAAAGCAGTTTGGCGATTTGGCAACATCGTGAAATAGTTTAGAAGCAGTCATTTCCAGAGTTAATAGGCGTTAAATTGACGACAAGGGTTGCTTCTTTTGTCCAATAATGCGTCTTTGTATGAAAGTTGTGGGACTTTAATGCCGTCTTAGACTTTAACTACATCAGAAGTTGGCCTATACATGACCCCCACATAAGAAAAACTTGTTAAAATACATCCAAAACTTACACACTCAAAAGAAATGAGATCCCCCACATAACAAAAACTTGTAAAAATACAGCCAAACCTTACACACTCAAAAGAAATGAGATCCCCACATAACAAAAACTAGTAAAAATACATCCAAACCTTACTCACTCAAAATAAATGAGATCACCCACATAACAAAAGCTTGTAAAAATACATCCAAACCTTACACAATCAAAAGAAATGAGATCTAAAAAAGGGCCAAGCTCATCTACCCTTCCACATTTGCGCATTCTTAATTCCTACACGTTCAGTGTCCCGTAAAAAACATCCTATAAAAGCTGGGCAAAATAGAATTTCCAACTTAATTTAAACATTAGTTCATCCAAATCCTATTGTTCTACTTAATTTAAACGTAAAGGTCATGCAAATTCTATTTCGCCAAGCTTTTCTAGGAATGTTGTTACTGGACACTGTACGTCTATGAATTAAGAATGCGCAAATTTGGAAGGGTAGATGAGCTTGGCCCTTTTTTTAGATCTCATTTCTTTTGAGTGTGTAATGTTTGGATGTATTTTTATTTTTTACAAGTTTTTGTTATGTGGGGGATCTCATTACTTGTTCATGTTCCATTGCAAAATTATTTGTTAAAATAAAATAATTTTATCAAAGAAGATTTAATTGCTATGGTATAACCAATTAACAATGGAATGTATAAATATCTAGTGGCCCAAAGACTTGCTTTTTGTAACTTATGTAGGCGATCATTGTCAAGTAACTATAGTTACTTGTTGATTGTATGCCTGTATAAGGCTTATATTCAAACCTTTATTTGGAAGCCTTCCAGGAAACTTTTTCAAGTTTTTCTTTCAAAAGAAACTACATCACTATTACCTTAATGTCCATGTACAATATGAACGTTGTAGCCCCACCCGTTTGGTCAGAATCGCTGGGCAATTGAAACTGACGAATAAGATATTAGTAGCCAGTAGTAACTAGCATCCTTACAGTGATTTTGAGCTTGTTTCAAGTCATCTTTTCACCTAGAAGGAATGTGTGTTTACCAACCAAATTTGGCATGTTTTGTCAGGTACCCAAATCCTTTGATTTTGATAGTTTTTAAGTTCACATCACGTTTCATGATGGTTGGGTGACACCTCGAAATCACCCCAACTCTGAGAAATTGCTGTATTGTTGTATAAGGTGCCTGAGTGTGTAGCGCACCGCGGCTTGGCTGCGGCACCCTAACGGGCACCTAGATAATTGCATACTTCAACAAATTTTGCTTATATAATATGCATTGCATATCTTATTTAAATTGTACATCATAGACGATTATATTTATATTATATATTATAACATTATTAACACAATCTTACTCAAATTAAAATTGTATTCAGTGCCGATATTTCAAGCAGCAAGTGGATTTATTGGATCAATTCATGAATGATCAAGATTCTACGTAGTAGGCCTATAAGATAATTGTCAAAATATTATTCATATTGTTTTACCACATAATTATAAAAAAATATATATATATTAACTAATACAATGAACACTGATAAAAAACAATAAATACATAGATGATTACAAATGTTCATTAGAGTTAACTTTTTTTTTTCTTGAATCGGTTGCAAAGAGGTAATACACGTAATACACAAAGTAGTAAACAAGCTCGACCAGACTCAGCACACTGAACCCCATGAACAGACCCAGGAGACCACCGCAGTTGGCTGGAACAGATCAGAAGAAATTACACCATAACAATTAAAAATAATGTAACAAATTAAACACTTTTAGCGTTTAAAGTACGCCCCCGGTATTTGAATCACATATAGGTGTTTAATTTTAAACATCTGCAAGTGTTTAAAATTAGGCATTTGTTGTTATTTTATTAAGAGTAATTACTGGATTTTAGGTATTTATTGGTGATTGCTTGTAGACAGCAAACGGATTCAAATTGTTGACGCTTGATTTATGACACATATTCAATCACCTAGTTTCAGCCAACATTAGGAAGCTTGTTCCGTTCACTCATCCTTCTCTTTTGGCTGCATGGGATTTAGTTTTTCTTAATTTTCGCGATCATGATACAAACTAAAAAGCCACGTTATTTTCTCTTACCTCAGACTCTGAGGTAAGAGAAAATAACATGGCTAAGACGGTAACAACTGCTGAGATGTTGCTATGCATCAACTCTCGACAGTGGAAGTTTTAAAAGTTAAGTTAGTGGACTTTAAAAGTAATTAGTTAAGGTTAAAGTAAGTCCAAAAATAAAGTAACTGAAAAGATAAGTTACCATAAAAAGTAACTTGTAACAGTTTGTTTTGCGGTGTTGGTGGCAGAAATGTTTAAATGAACAAAAATAAAAAAACTTTAGGAAACTCAAAGGCCTAGGCCTACTTATAAATGAAAACTAGAGAAACGCCAAAGTCGTTGTTAAACGAGTGAGTGAGCCAAGTGTTAGGTACCCGGGAACATCCCCTTTCCTCTGCTATACCTAAGGCTGGATCTGAGGAACGATACCGGATACTCAACACATGGCTTACTCACTAGTTTAACAACGACTTTGGCGTTTACCTGTTTAAAATTTCAGCGTAATCTGTTTAGCGGTTCGGCTGATTTTTGACGTACAGACTGACAGACAGAATCACAGAATAAGAACCGTTTGAGTTGAATGGAGACACTCAGTCGCTCCGCTCCCTCGTTTAATCAATAAGAAATGGAATTCAATAATGTATAGGCCTACTGGTAATGGATTGACGATTCTGACTTTAATGTAAATTTAGGCCTTAATAAATTGACTGTAAACCGGCCACTTACCCTATATTGCTTCTACTCTAGGGCCTACTTAAATTCAACTATTACAATGGACCACTGGTGATGGGCGGAGCTTAAAAACGATCGATAGGCCAAAAGACGAGAGTTGGGATAGATTCTCATTTCCCAAGTTTACGTCTGTTGAACGGCGCACCACTTATCACGCTCTAACTCTGATTCTATCCATTATTTGGACAAAACTTAAGAGGAATAATATTTAGCAAACACTTCATCGCTTATAATAGCGAACATTGCGAATTTTTTACACAGCCGTTAGCTTGTTATTACAATGTACGTATCATACATGAAAAATAAACAAAACGACTATAAGCTTTCTCAACTTCAATTGACAAAAAACTACTTATCGGATTTCGACAAGGCCTCTTTCAAAAAATGCATCTGTCTGTTTAGAGAAGAAATAAATCAACTTACTAGATAGAAAGTGCACTGAACGAAAATTTATAGCATGGGTTAATATGCAGCGTGCCGTTTTTCACGGCTCATCCGCACGTCAAAAGTGCGTATTTGACTTAAAAACACATACACTGCATATGAACCTATGCTATAAAATTTCGTTCGGTGCACTTTCTATCTAGAAAGTTGATTTATTTCTTCTCTAAACAGACAGGTGCATTTTTTGAAAGAGGCCTCGTCGAAATCCGATGAGTAGTTGTTTGTCAATTGAAGTTGAGAAAGCTTATAGTTGTTTTGTTTATTTTTCATGTATGATGCGTACATTGTAATAACAAGCTAACGGCTGTGTAAAAAAATTCGCAATATTCGCTATTATAAGCAATGAAGTGTTTGCTAAATTTTATTCCTCTTAAGTTTGGTCCAAATAATGAATAGAATCAGAGTTAGAGCGTGATAAGTGGTGCGCCGTTCAACAGACGTACACTTGGGAAATAAGGATTTATCCCAACTCATTCCGCCATGTTGCCGCGTGACGTCAGGAGGCGGGTAAAATTCTAGTGGTCAATTACTGAATGAAACTCACAACGATTTATTACGATGAATATTCTTGAGGCATAATGAGCGTTTAACGCACTACATGCGCCCTAAAGGCTGAGAAAACTCGGGCTGCGAATTTGCAATTGAAACAAAAATGTCACCAAAATAAGCAATACCTATCCCTGCCGGACGTGATGCTAGGATGACCGTCAATGCCTGGCCCTACCACAATACGTAGGGGGTGGGGGTTTCCGTCCCTACCTCACGGCTGATGCTACATTTTCTAGGAAACGAGGCTTTGGACAAGAATTCCTCTTAACTTAACCGGATGTCGAGCCTATCCTGATGAATGCGATGTTTATTTCGACGAAGTACAGGCTGCAAAACAATAGTAACTTTCAACTTAGGTAACGTTTATTGAAAATTACCGAAAATAACTATCAGTTACTTTACAAATTTACCGATTTGGTAAAAGTAACGCATTTGGCCTACCCTAAAAGTTTCCTAGGGCCTACTTAAAATATAACGCGTTACTTTCATTAAGTTACTGCCTAACTCTGGCTATGGCATCCTGCTCTCTGGCCACCTGTGCGTAGTAGCGTTAGGTACAGTTTGTGGACACATGCATGTCCCACCCTCACGTGAAGAACTTTTGGTTTTTATAGGCCTAGCTAGAACATGAAATATTTTGTTCCTAGCTGCCACAAAATAGTAGGCCAACTTTCAAAGTTACAAGTTCCGTTGATAAAATGGAAAGGAATGTGTTCACAGCTCTAAAGACTGTTCCTAGGCATGGACAAATCTTCTCATAAAGGCTATAGACCTACGCACCTTTTAGCCCGAAGCCTAATTGTTGTAATCTGATACTTAGTCTTAATCATACTGTTACTTGATGATGCAATGTCCCCAACTGAATCGCAATCATTGCTTGGGCCCTACCCGGACCCCAGCAACCACCCGCAAATTCTGCCAATAAATTATCCCCCCCCCCCCCCCCCAACATTCAAAACGTTCCTACGTGCCTCTCTAATTGTGTGTTTTCTGGATTAACAGTGGATTGTGATAAAGTATATCAAACTTATTGGATGAGCGAAGCGAAGACTTCAATTTCACCGACCCCCCAAAAAATTTAGCTCGGGTGTTTTTTTTTTCCGTCTGTTTGTTCGCTCTCTACCGGGCAAACGGCATATCTGATCTTGATGAAATTTGACAGGACCTTCGAAATCTCTAAACTTAGACTTGCTAAGTTTTTTGGGTACAATCGAAGATATATTTCTCATGAATATCGTACTTTTACGATTTATTTCGATTTTTAGTGGCGATATTTTCGTGACGTGTGGGCCGATTCTGACCAACGGGTGGGGCTACAACGTTCATATTTCACATGGACATTAAGGTAATGGTGATGTATTGCTTTTAGAAAGAAAAAGTTGAAAAGTTAGCCAGAATCTATAGAAATAAAGCTTTTATTATAAGTTTGTTGAATTTTTGTACGATATTTTCGTGCCATTTGGGCCAATTCTGACTAAAACGAGTGGGGCTACAAGGTTCAAATTTTACATGGACATTAAGGTTTATGGTGATGTAGTACCTTTTCAAAGAAAAAGTTGAAAAAGTCAGCCAGAATCCATAGAAACAAAGCTTTTAATATAAGTTTTTTACGGTAAATAATACCAAATGACAAGAATAAAGAGAAACTTGACAACAATCACCTACAATGCGTAGGCAGCAAAACAAAGCACTTGCAAAAGTAAAGACATCCCACGCAAACTAAAACTTTTAAAAGCTCATCCATCAACGCGGCGGGACTTTAGCGTTTTCCTAGTCTATACTACATAGGATATTTTGACGCTTGCAGCTATGTTTTGTGATAGGGCTGACGGACACGACGCACATATTGATCAAGAGATAGAAGTTGTTGTTCACGTAGATGCCATCGATTCTGTTTCTTGCTTCCTTGCATTAAACCCGACGCCAAGTATACATGCGAATTGAAAAACAGAATAAATAGGGAAACTTTTTTTCTCATTTTCATTCAATGCTTTTTTCGTTTAAAAAAAATTCTTCTGCTTATTGGATGAGCGTAGCAAGAGAAGCGAAGATTCCATTTCACTTCACTGAAAAAAAATTCTTTCTTTCTTTTCTTTCTTTCTTTCTTTTTTCTTTCTTTTTTTTCGTTTTTAAGCGCAAATTGAAAATTATTGCAAATTTAACGATTTTTTTTTCGATTTTTACAAAAACTCTTCGACTTATAATACCTACAATGCTTTATCCGATTGTAATGATTTTTTACAGAACCTTTATTTAAGAAATTAATATATTCATGTGAAATTTGAGCGCAATCGAAACATTATTTCTCATGAAAATCGCAATTTTAAGGGTGTTTTTGTTTTTAAAAAAATCTTCGATTTATAACACCTACCACCAATTGTAATGATTTTTTAACAGAACAACAGACAATCTGCATAACAAATAGCACTGCAATGCACCAATTACGCTCATCCAACAACGCGCCTGAAAAGCGTTTGCGAACCTTCCTTGTTATTGGATGAGCGTAGCGAGCGAAGCGAGCGAAGCGAGCGAAGCGAAGACTTCAATTTCATTGACTCTTCAAAAAATTTAGCTCCAATGTTTTTGTTTTTGTTTTTGTTTTTTTTTCTGTTTGTTTGCACGATTCCGGGCAAACGGCATAAGCGATCTTGATGAAAATTGACGGGGACCTTCGAAAACTCTAAACTTAGACGTGCCACGTTTTTGGGTACAATCGAAGAAATATTTCTCATTAATATCGCACTTTTACGATTTTTTTCGATTTTTAGTGCGATATTTTCGTGACATTTGGGCCGATTCTGACCAAACGGGTGGAGCTACAAAGTTCATATTTAACATGGACATTAAAGTTATGGTGATGTAGTACCTTGTGAAAAAAAAGTTGAAAAAAGTAACCAGAACCCATAAAATAAACGTACTTTTCCGATTTTTTTTTAGTGCGATATTTTCGTGACATTTTGGCCGATTCTGACCAAACGGGTGGGGCTACAACGTTCATATTTCACATGGACATTAAGGTTATGGTGATGTAGTACCTTTCGAAAGAAAAAGTTGAAAAAATTAGCCAGAATCCATAGAATAAAGGTTTTGATATGAGTTTTTTTGAGGTTTATAATAACAATTATAACAAGTAACATTTGAAACTCGACAACAATCACCTACAATGCATTCACAAAGCACTTGCAAAGGAAAAGTGGTCCCACGCAAAATAAAAAAATAAAAACCTACGAAATCGCTCATCCATCAACGCGGCGGGACTTTAGCGTTTTCCTAGTTAAATTTTTTTTAATAAGGCATAAGCTTCACCTTAAAGAGAATCAACCTTGCCAATCCATTTCTAGTATGATTGAAGAAATGAAGCGACATGCTAAACAAGCAGCAGAACATGGAAGAGATATCAGATGAAGAGGAGACTGAAGAAAGTTTGCGTCAGGTGTAGCTAACCGGCGCCACAGAAAGCCAACTACCCAAGTCACTGGATAACTAATGCTCCCCTAACCCGAACAAAAATGATAGATGAAATATACATTTTCTGATACAATACAAGCGAGGGTAAACATTTGCGTCACATCCAGAGAAGCCGCAACTTTTCTAATGGATTTGCACAAGTCAGCCATTTTAACGAGCTTTGCGTCGGTAAATCTTTGCGAGTGAGGATGTTAGTAGGGAAATGATGATTGCATGAGCTTAGCGAGCGAAGCGAAGATTCCATTCTACAACCCTCGAGAAATTTTTTTTTTTTTTTTTTTAGTATTTTTGTGTGTTTGTTAACACGATTACGGCTAAACTCATATTCTTATTGCGATAAAATTTTCTTGAGGCCTTTAAAATCACTGAACTTAGAACTGACACGTTTTTGAGCGCAATCGAAAAATTATTTCTCGTGAAAATCGCAATTTTACGATTTTTTTTCGATTTTCAACACATTTCTTGGGCTTATAACACATACATGCTTTATCCGATTGTAATGATGTTTTCACAGATCCTTAATTTTATATATTCTTGTGAAATTTGACCGTTATCGAATAATTATTTCTTTTGAAGATCGCAATTTTACACTTTTTTTCGTTTTTTTTTTAAACTTTTCTTTGACTTATAACACCTTATTCATTACACTTATTTATTCTTTTGTAATGATTTTTTCACAGAACCTTTATTTTATGAATTTATACGTTCGTGTGACATTTGAGGCTAATTAAAGATTTTTTTCTCGTGAAAATTGGAATTTTAACGCTTTTTTTTCGTTTTAAAAAAATCTTCGACTTAAAACGCCTACATTCTTTATCCGATAGTAATGATTTTTTCACAGAACATCACAAAATCTGCATAACACACGGCAGTTCAATGCAACAACGCGCCTGAAAAAGCGATGCGAAGCTTCCTAGTTTTAAACTTAAATTACGTTTTTTACTTACCAAAGAAATCGGTCTGCCCAAATAGCTCCGTCCTTTGCTTTGCAGAAAACTGGATGTCGTGCATTGATATTATTAATGCAGAATAAGTAAATCTAAAGCGGAGGAAAACGAAATCGTTATTTTATTGCATTCATATCATTAGATAGTTAATGTTGGTTTAGGGCACTCAACAGTAGAGTTATCAGTGCCCATGTCAATTGTATTGGAATCTTCCAAATTTTCTTTTTCCATAATTGCGGATTACCACCATGTTTTCTTCTTTCCAATGGGAGGAACGTAAGGGAAGACAAGGGTGGTTAATGGGAAGAAGTGAGGATGTTGGATAGGATTGGTTAAACTGGGTGGGAACGGAGGAGTGCTCGTTGCAGAGAGGGCCGGCAAGTATGGAGACGAAAAAGTGAAAGAAGAAAATAAATTCGAGGAAGGCTGTGTGAATGAAGAAAGGTGTGATAAAAAGTGGCGCGAGAGCTCTCTCTGCAACACGCACCCCAACTGGCCAGAGCTCGCCCTTAGTTTTGGGGAATACACTACTCCCCTACTCACAGGCCAAGCCACGGGAAGGTAGCTAGTTGGACTTTGCCGGCCCGTTTCAAATCACTAGTGTAGTTCACTTTATTGAATGTACTTACGACCTGTTTGTGTCCGGTTCATAGTTGATGGGCATACCACCCCTCATTTTATTAATTTCAGTCACTACTTTGTAAGCGAGGGTCGTGCAAGATGGAAGACATGCGCAGTCGGGCTGTATCGCGTCATCTCTCATGCTAGATTTATTTCTTGCCGTGTCCGAGTTGTCAAATGCATAAAATGGTTCTTCTTCATTTCTCACGTTGTATCTGGCATCTTTCCATATTTTCCACATCTGTTTTGCAGCTGCAGAAAGAAAACAATATTTTCCGTTGGAAATCTGCCCCATATCTTGCAAGATATCCTGACAAGCTTGGCAGGGAGTCCATGATGCATGGGATAGAATGACAAATTTCAGTTTGATATTACATAATCTCATCATTTGCCCTTTTAAACATGAACTTATATATTTTATCATGTTGTAATAATTGCTGAAGAATGTAGATAAAACTTTTCATTGTTAAACATTTATTACAAATTTCGAAGTAAATAAAGATATTATTTATGGTTTTATTTGGAGATGTGGTATCAGGTTGGGAAAGCAAAGTGAACATAAAGCCCAGCCTGAAGGGCTGGGGGCAACAAAACATTTCATCCGCTGATGACAACTGCAGCTAATTGGCGTAGAGAGCGAAGCGAAAATTCTATTCTACTACACCGGAGAAAAAAATCCGGATGTATTTTTTTTTCTGTTTATATTTTTGTGTGTTTGTTAACAATATTCCGGCTAAACCGATCCTCCAATTGTGATTAAATTTTATAGAGGCCTTCGAAATCTCTGAACTTAGAACTGCCACGTTTTTGAGCGCCATCGAAAAAAATTTTCTCATGGAAATAGCAATTTTACGATTTTTTTCGTTCGTATTCGTACCTAATTAGTTGTCAGAATGATATTTGGCATGATGGTGCATAATAATATGAAAAATAATCCGCCGAGAGGCAAGTTATATTCCACCCCCAACACCCCCTAAATCATCCCCTAAAATTGGAATATTTCATAGCTCTAACCCAAAATTGAATTTTTATTCAAATTAGTTACTAAAATTATGTTTTCCTGTGTTTTAACCCAATCGGCCTATTCTCATTTCCTAAACAACATTTTTTCCACCCCCATCCCTTATAGTTTATATTATTTTTACCTTGATTTCCAGCATTCACCATGAAGGCACCGAATGAGTTATCAGCAAGAATTTGACATGATGGTACATACTAATATGAAAAAATAATTATCCGCCGGCAGGCAAGCTATATTTCACACCCACTGTTCCCTCCTACCCTTAACTTTGGAGAAAACGTTAGGTCGTATTCAATACGATTGGGTATTTTAATTGCTGATTAAAATTATGCGTCAATGTGTTATTGTCTGGTTAACAAATCATTCACACAAAAACCCAAGACGACATTAACATTAGGAAATTCAATAAAAACATTGTATATTGCCAATTACAGATTGTTACCAAAAACAAAAGATAGATTGTATCTTATGTTTTTAGACAATCTGTTTAAAGGCACTGTATCCACCTTTTCACGTGTTTCACGCCTTGATATGAAACAAACAACAAAAAGGTGTGATATACTCCACAAATACAAAAATTTGTAAAAAAAAAAAATGAAAAAAACGGCAGCCAAGCTCGCCTTTAAAACGCCTTCGGCTGTGAATGCTGTGAGATATAGAAGTTGAGCCAAGCACTTCATTCTTTCTCCCTATAGTTTCGCATTGAAAAGAAGTAAGATCATTGTTTTTGTGTTTTTGTAATGAATTCAAATTCAATGGCCAAGTAATTTTTTTATGATTTTGAGTTTAAAATTTTTACTTTTTTTACCACGAAAATGGTTGGCTTGGCGCTCGTCAACTGAGGCGAAATGATCTTAATTATTTTCAATGCGAAACTATGAAGAAATAATGAAATGCTTTGTTCAAATTCTATATCTCACAGCATTCACAGCCGAAGAGTTTTGAATGAGAGATTGGCTGCCGTTTTTTTTTTTTTACAAATTTTTGTATTTGGGCGGGTTCTTGTCTTCTGCTGTTAGGTGGGAAATGGGAAATAGAATACTCCCTTACCTGGGTGATGCACAAAGCATTCGTTCATCTTTATGTAGCTGCATACGGGAGTATTTTCTTCCCTGAGAAGAAATAAAACAATTAATTTGATTTTGTTATCATTTATTGAGTCGTGTTACATGATTTTTGTGAAATAATAAATATAGAAGTCTCACGCCAACAATAATTAAATTTAAACTATATTAACTAAATACATTGATCTAAGGTAAAAAACAAAATGTGAATATAATTTAATCACAAGGGTAGCTAGAAAATAATATTGTTGTTTTTTGCTTGAAAGTTATTTTTTTTTAGTTTTCATTTCGAAATATATTGGCGATATTTTCTCACTTATTACGAAAGAATTTGGAAATGCGTACTGCTTATTTCATTTTTTAGGATAATATTTTTTTTGTGTCAACGCATTTGGAATTTATATGACCCAATATTATGTTTTGCTGTATTTATTTTTATTTTGTTGTAACTGCCATGAATGAATAAGTAATACGTGTCATGTATACTATGTACGCGTCAGTGAACTGAAATCAATCTATCAATCTAACCCATCCCAGTGTTTTTTCTGAATTAATTTCACTTAGTGTGACATTTTATAGCATTTTCACATACTATTCGTGTAAATTTGATAAATGTTTTTGACAATTTACGACCTTTTGCTCGGTCAATACCTGATTTCTTTAGTTACATATCTGTATTAGGCGCATATACGTTTTCTTAGATGAATTTTTTAGATTTGTTTTGCTATGATTTGCTATGATTTTATTTGATTCGGTTCGGTTCGGTTCGGATCGGTTCGGTTCGGTTTGGTTCGGTTCGGTTCGGTTCGGTTCGGTTCGGTTCGGTTCGGTTCGGTTCGGTTCGGTTCGGTTCGGTTCGGTTCGATTTGATTTGATTTGATTCGAATCATGGAACATTCGCATACATTAAGTTAGTGGTAATTCGTTTAAGTTTGTGTAATAATCTTTGCTATTAACATGTATTCGGTATTGCAGTTGACAGACACAATGGCCACACAATTCGTGCAAACTACACGTTCCAGCAAGCTAGTCGACACCACGGTTAACTCAGTTGTGTTGGGGTTGTACGCTATTTTCCAGCAATCGTCATATTTGTTTTGTTCATGTTCACTACAAATTGTGAATAAATAATAATAATAATAATAATAATAATAATAATAATAATAATAATAATAATAATATAATAATAATAATAATAATAATAATAATAATAATAATAATAATAATAATAACTTGCAATTGAGATCAAGAAGATGTGGAAACAGAAAAAGGTAAATACAATACCATTCATTATATCAGCCAACGGCATCATACCGAAGAAGCTACATGAAAGCATTAAACAACTAGATCTTCAACCCAATGTATACATCGAGACTCAAAAGGCAGTAATACTCAACACGTGTAGAATAGTTCGTAAATTTCTAAACTAAGAATGATACTTCGAGATTTCGAGACAGCTTCCAACCTGACATGGTTTTCGTGGTTTCCCATAGTCCGAAGAGCAAATGCTAGGATGGCGACGAGAAATCGGCCACGACCGTACACAGCAGAAAGAAAACATCATCTTCAAACAATATTACAATTTATAAATGACTTATTTTAGTTAGAGTTAAGACAAAAGTAATAATGTATGTAATAGGTACACATGGAAGTACTTGACGTAAGTCCGTACAACATGTTAGCTCCGGTTTTAACCGAGTTTGTATGAATACATCCAATAAAATAATAATAATAATAATAATAATAATAATAATAATAATAATAATAATAATAATAATAATAATTGTAGATACATTTCTTCCATAACCTAACATATTTCATACATTCGACCTTCCACAAACTGCGCATGCAGCTTATCTGTGGAACTATGTTTATTAAAAATAAGGATTTATTCACTAAAAAAATAAATAATAATAATAATAATATAATAATAATAATAATAATAATAATAATAATAATAATAATAATAATAATAATAATAATAATAATAATAATAATAATAATAATAATAATAATAATAATCATAACAATAATAATAAGCATCATACCGAAGAAGCTACATGAAAGCATTAAACAACTAGATCTTCAACCCAATGTATACATCGAGACTCAAAAGGCAGTAATACTCAACACGTGTAGAATAGTTCGTAAATTTCTAAACTAAGAATGATACTTTGAGATTTCGAGACAGCTTCCATCCTGACATGGTTTTCGTGGTTTCCCATAGTCCGAAGAGCAAATGCTAGGATGGCGACGAGAAATCGGCCACGACCGTACACAGCAGAAAGAAAACATCATCTACAAACAATATTACAATTTATAATGACTTATTTAGTTAGAGTTAAGACAAAAGTAATAATGTATGTAATAGGTACACATGGAAGTACTTGACGTAAGTCCGTACAACATGTTAGCTCCGGTTATAACCGAGTTTGTATGAAATACATCCAATAAAATAATAATAATAATAATAATAATAATAATAATAAAAATAATAATAATAATAATAATAATAATAATAATAATAATAATAATAATAATAATAATAATAATAATAATGATAATAATGATTTGTCTAGTTCCCTTCGGAAAAGTTCTAGCTGGAAAGCACCAGGGCCAGACAAATTATCCAACTTTTGGCTAAACAACTGACATCCACTCATACTATTCTAGTAACTTTGCTTAATAATGCTTTAGTTCATCCTGAAGACGCACCAGAATGGTTGACCACAGGGTTACGTATTTTTTACCGAAGTCTGCACAAAATGAACAACCAAAAAATTATAGACCTATCACATGTTTACCTACAATGTATAAAATCTTAACGTCAATTATAACTGAACGAATGCAAGTATTTTTAGCTACAAATAATGTAATGCCATTAGAGCAAAAAGGTTGTTGTAGAAATACGTATGGCTGTAAGGATCATCTTCTGTTGAGTAAAGCTATAATGGAAAATTGTAAACAGAGGCAGAAGAATCTTAGCGTAGGTTGGATTGATTACAAGAAAGCATTTGATAGTGTGCCACATAGTTGGATATTAAAAGTATTGGAATGTATAGGTCAGCCCCAATTTTTTGTCACTTCTGCAAAATTATGATGCTACATTGGAATACAAGTATGAAAATAAGAACGGAGACCGAAGAAATCGTATCAAGTAATGTTCCCAAAACAACGAGGAATATTTCAGGGTGATTCGTTATCGCCACTTCTATTCTGCATGAGCTTGTTTCCTTTGACAAAGTGCCTCAATGACGCAGGTTTTGGGTATGTATTATTGCCAAATGAAAATAAAGTCTCGCATCTTCTGTACATGGACGATTTAAAATTATTTGCAAAAAATGACGAAGAACTTAGTATCTTACTAAATATCGTCAAAACTTTCAGTGACGACATTTGTATGGAATTTGGAATCGAGAAGTGCAAGAAAGCGACATTCAAAAGAGGGAAGATTGTCTCAAGTGAAAACATCCAACTTGACGAGCATATCACTATTGAGGACATTGGTCAAGAATCAACTTATAAATATCTTGGAGTAGAAGAAGGTAACGGTGTTCAGCATACATTAATGAAAGATAAATTGAGGCAAAGAATACAAACGACGCCTAAGATTAATTCTTGAAAGTGAATTGAACGGACGAAATAAAACTATTGCAATTGGTCAATTTGCTGTGCCAGTATTATCTTATAGCTTTGGGATATTAGATTGGAGCATTGAAGAACTTAAGAGATTAGATCGAAAAACAAGAAAACTGTTGACAATAAACGGAATGCATTATCTACGTGCGGACGTAGAAAGACTGTATATCGCAAGGAAGAATGGAGGTCGTGGAATAACTCAACTAGAGGGGTCATACAAAACAGCAATGATTGGTTTAAGTTTATACATAGAAGGTAAAGAAGATGACAAATTTATTAGAATGGTTCAAGAACATGAGTCTAGCAAAGCTATGAGAAAATCTATCATTAAGTTAAGCAACAAGTTTCAATCAGGTATGGAATTAACCGATATTAATCAGATCAATGGGTCCATCACTAACAAGGTCAAGGTTATCAAGAGAAAATTAAGAATATTATCCAGGAAGATCTAATAAGTTGCTGGAAGTCTAAACCTTTGCATGGACAATATATTACACGCACGATGCAACCACATATTGACCAAGATCAAACCAATAAGTGGCTGGGCAGAAGTAATCTCAAGGGTGAAACTGAAAGTCTTATTGTAGCTGCACAAGATCAAGCCTTAAGAACAAAAAGTTACGAAAAAAGAATTCTCAAACTCGAAGTAGATGACAAGTGTCGTTTGTGTAAGCTTTATGAAGAAAGCGTGGAGCACATTATTTCTGGATGCCCGGTCTTAGCAAAAACGGAATACATTGATCGACATGATAAGGTTGGGGCATATTTGCATTGGAACATTTGTAGAAGTTATAACATCGAAACTTCTGACAAATGGTACATGCATAAACCAGAGCAAGTAGTTGACAATGGTTATGTGACCATATTGTGGAATGAGCAAATAATCACTGATCGAAAGGTTCTTCACAACAAAACAGACATTGTTGTTAAAACAAAGAGACTCAAAATGTTTGATCATCGATGTAGCTATTCCATCAGACCGCAACATAGTATTAAAGGAAGCAGAGAAACGCACAAGATATCGAGACCTTCAAATAGAAATTCAACGAATGTGGAATGTCAGTTGTAAGGTTGTTCCCATTATAATTGGAGCTTGTGGGACAATTGGAAGAAGTTTTGAAGAGAACCTCCAACATATCTCTGGCAATCACTGGACTCCAGAGCTTCAAAAGGCAGCATTATTAGAAACCGCCCATATACTACGCAAAGTTTTAGTATGAAGACATTGTTTCAGTTATTTCTTTTATGTTTTTTTTTTTTAATGTCATGTATATTTAATTGTTTTGTAATAGGGGTTTCACCTTAGAGGTGTGGTTCATCTCTGGTGAAAGCTCTTAAATACCCATTATGTAATGTTCATATTGGTGAATAAAAGAAATAATAATAATACCTAATAATAATATTAATATTAACAATAATAATAATAATAATAATAATAATAATAATAATAATAATAATAATAATAATAATAAATAACCCTATGAACACACATACGTTATAAAAACGTTTTATTACGGTATGGAATGGTATTTTAACGTTATGGTTATGGAATTACCAAAATATTACGTATGAAAAACCGTATGCAAAAAACATTTAAAATACCGTATCTCGATTACGTTTTTAAAACGTTATTATACGGTTACAAATGGTATTTGAAATTATTACATTTTAAAATTTCAAATTCAAAACACATACAAATTGGTAACACCACAACGTTAAAATAACGGTATTTCAGTAACGTTTTAAAAACGTTTTAATACAGTAATAAAGATTACGTTTATTTCATTATTATTAAAAAACCAATTTCATATGTATAAATTTGTAGTTGCCTAAACGTTACAAATAACTGTGTATTATTAGCGTTTTAATAACGTTATTTATGGTATTTAATATTACCTTTTTTCGTGGTTATTGAAATACCAACTACAAACGTATAAACTATGGTATTACCGTAACGTTATTTAACGTTATTTCAATAACGTTTCAAAAACGTTTTTATACCGCCATAAATATTACAATTAATTCATAGTTATTAAAATACTAATTGAATAATGAATTGTTTTAATGTTATAAGTCAGTCTAAGTTAGTTCTGAGATAACTAAAAAAGCTGTGCCGATATTCATTAATCCAATTATTACATATTTATTTTCTTATTTCTTTTTCCTCCTTCGTGGACTTTCTTATGAGTGAAATGCTTTAACTAAATAATAAAATGAATTTATTATAATTAATTAAAACTTTCGACTTGATCTAAGTGTGGGTTAATTTCAATGATTAGTTGTTCTATCTCGGAACAATCGTTTTTTTTTATACACTGCATCAAAACGACAATTAGAATTGCGCGTTTTTCTCGGTATTTCCCTGATACTCTAAAAACAAATTGATTTTTTGCGGCGTAATGAGATTACCAATTAGTTGTCATACAATTTGTGATAAAGCAAACATGGAAGTGTAATGTGAATCTCCAGCAATTAATTGCTTACTGTTTCACGAAAGCTCTGCCGTAGTATTAATTTGTCTGGATTTCCCAACTAAAAACAATAAACCCAATCAACCCAATCTAGATAATCCTCTGCTGCACTGTTGTCATTCAAGATTATATTGAAAATAATACTTCATCCCGCTGAATTTTTGACGAAATTAATTTATGAATTAATAATGTAAGACGGTAAGTTTGTTTACATAACTAAGTAAAAATATCTTCAACGACATCAGTTTTTATCTTATGTTTCAAACTAAATAGATTCTTATTTTGTTGCAAGAGACGCAAGCGCATTTTTGTTCCACAATGGGATATCTCACACAAAGACTACTCGCGCGCGGGCTCCACCTTCTTAAGCTAGCTGACGCGCGACGTACTGCCACAGCTGCAGTGGCCGATGGATAGCGCGTCCCGATCTGGAGGAAGGTATCCCGGGTTCGAGTCCGGGTGTTGGCGATAAAATTTAACCATGTGTATTCGATCTCATCTAACATTAAAATGTACCCCTTATCTCGGACCGGTGACACAAAACTCGTAGACTAGAAAGAATTTTTGTTTAATTAAATTTTTTGATAGTAGCTTTTTGCATGTCTACTAGATAGCGCTAGTGGACGTTATGAAAAAGTATGGTTTAATGTTATTATTACGTATTTATCATACGTATTTATTACGTGTGATAAATACGTATTTATTACGTATTTAATACGTATGTAATACGTTATAATAACGTATTATCATACGTATTTATTACGTTTTTCTACAACCGTAATTTAAACGTTAAAGCTATTGACATAGAGACGTTATTACAACGTAAGTATAATACGTATTTACAACCAAGACGCATACGTTATAATAACGTTATAATAACGTATGTGTGTTCATAGGGAATACGTTGCATTTTCCAAGGTGATTCGTTAAGTGCATTATGGTTTTGTCTGTCATTAAACCCACTGTCACATATGCTTAACGAATCAACATACGGATTTAAAATTAAGGACAATAATATGGTATGCCACACAATTTCTCACCTATTCTACATGGATGATCTAAAGTTGTATGCATCAAATTTTGCTCAACTAAACAGTTTAGTCAATACAACATTAGAATTAATTAGTCAAGATATCTGCATGGAGTTTGGAGTAGACAAATCTAAGACTCTAAATAATCGAAAAGGGTAAGGTTACGCAAGCAGAAGAGTTCCAGGTAGATGATGGAAAGAAGATTGGAGTAATGGACGATAACGATGTATACATATATTTAGGATTCTCACAAGCTGCCAGAATTGAACATAAAGTAATGAAAGCAAAATTGATAGATACATACAAGGAACTACTCAAAGTCTATCCTCAAGACGCAACTAAACGGTAAAAACAAGATCACAGCAATAAATATATATGATATACCAGTACTGACATATTCATTCGGAATCATTAAATGGACGCAGACAGACATCCACGCGTTGGAAATATTAACTCGTACTACACTTACCAAACACAGAATACATCATCCTAAATCAGCAATAGAGAGAGTGACACTTCCAAGAGAAAAAGGAGGACGGGGCCTAATTGATCTGAACAACTTATATTATAAACAAATAGACATTTAAGAAAATACTTTTTTACAAAGAGCAACCAATCAACACTACATAGGGCTGTGGTGCTAGCTGACAAATCATTAACTCCACTCAATCTAGGGTACGAAAATGTTAATCTACAAGGGAATCTCATTACTGACGCTGCTAAAGAGTTACGTCTCTCAGAAAAGACCCTACACAAGAGACATTATGATGAACTACACAAAGATCACGTAGATATTAAAACATCAAATAGGTGGTTAAACAACGGGGAACTATTTGGAGAAACAGAAGGTTTTATGATGGCTATTCAAGACAGAGTGATTGCGACAAACAATTATAAAAAATACATAATACAAGATGCGACAGTCAAAGATCAATGTAGAAAATGTAGTGTGAGGGGTGAAACAATCGAACACATCATATCCGGATGCAAGTCACTATGTCAAACAGATTACCTCTACAGACATAACCAAGTAGCTAACATTATTCATCAAAAACTAGCAATCAAGTACAACCTCATTGCCACACACACACCTTACTACAAATACAAACCAGAAAAAGTACTAGATAGTAAAGATTTCAAATTATATTACGACCGCACAGTTATAACAGACCAAACGATACATCACAACAGACCGGATATAATAATAATTGACAAGAAGAAACAAGAAACTACACTTATCGACGTTGCTGTCCCAATGTGCCATAACGTCGAGACTACATGGAGAAAAAAATTGACAAGTAAGTGAACTTGCAATTGAGATCAAGAAGATGTGGAAACAGAAAAGGTAAATACAATCCCATTCATTATATCAGCCAACGGCATCATACCGAAGAAGCTACATGAAAGCATTAAACAACTAGATCTTCAACCCGATGTATACATCGAGACTCAAAAGGCAGTAATACTCAACACGTGTAGAATAGTTCGTAAATTTCTAAACTAAGAATGATACTTCGAGATTCCGAGACAGCTTCCATCCTGACATGGTTTTCGTGGTTTCCCATAGTCCGAAGAGCAAATGCTAGGATGGCGACGAGGAATCGGCCACGACCGTACACAGCAGAAAGAAAACATCATCTACAAACAATATTATAAATGACGTATTTTAGTTAGATTTAAGACAAAGTAATAATGTATATGTAATAGGTACACATTGAAGTACTTGACGTAAGTCCGTACAACATGTTAGCTCCGGTTTTAACCGAGTTTGTATGAAAAACATCCAATAAAATAATAATAATAATAATAATAATAATAATAATAATAATAATAATAATAATAATAATAATAATAATAATAATAATGATAATAATAAAAATAAATATATAAATATAAATATATATACCTTGGGTTCATCCAAGCTGAACAGATTCATCAAGCGGAAGCGAAGAACAAGGTTAAAGATACTTTTGTGAAGAGAGTGAAAGAAATACTGACATCAAATTTAAACGGGAAAAATAAAGTGAAGGCAATTAATACTTACGCGGAACCAGTTTTAATGTATTCGTTCGGTATTTTAACATGGACACAAACTGAGATGCAAGCAATTAATCGAAAAATAAGAACTCTTCTAACAGAATACCGACTTCATCACCCCAGAGCGGCGGTAGAACGGACGACATTGTCTAGGTTACGTGGTGGAAGAGGGATTATTGATTTAAATAACGCACGTATTAAGCAAATAAATTTGTTAAGGGAATACTTCTATAATAAAAATACTTCGCGATTACATACAGCTGTAGTGCAAGCGGATGTCAACCTCACACCGTTAGATCTGCATAGCGATGACAATTTTGCAGACAATCTCATAAGTGATGATATGAAAAGAGAAATGTGGGAACTTAAGATACTGCATGGGAGACATCACACAGAATTGCATCGTGATTATGTAGACACTGATGCATCTAATAAATGGTTACAAGTAGGCGATTTATTTGGAGAAACAGAGGGATTTTTCATGGCCATACAGGATCAAGTAATTGCTACACGAAATTACAAGAAGCACATCATTAAAGACAAGACAATTCTGGATGATAAATGTAGAAAGTGCCACTTGACCAATGAGACCATAGATCATGTAATATCGGGATGTAAACTTCTAGCCCAGTCAGACTATTTGCACAGACATAATCAAGTTGCCAACATAATTCACCAACATCTGGCCCAAAAGTGTTCGTTACTGGAGAACATCGTACCGGTACCATACTACAAGTACCAACCTGAAAAGGTATTGGAAAATTGTAATTGGAAACTATATTATGATCGGGCTGTTATTACAGATAAGACAATACAACATAATAGGCCTGATATCATTTTGATGGATAAATCAAAAAGGCAAACATTTATTATTGATGTAGCAATTCCACTAAGCCAAAATATTGAAAGACGTGGGACAGAAAAGTTAGCCGCTACTTTGACTTAGGACAAGAAATAAAGAAAATGTGGAAACAAGATCAAGTCACTACAATACCAATTATTGTGTCAGCCACGGCAGTTATACCACACAACCTACACAATAGTTTACACCAACTGGACATTAACAAGAATTTATTCATCAAAATGCAGAAAGCGGTTATAAATTTGTACATGCCATATAGTCCGAAAATTCCTCAATGACAATGTTTTATAAACGATTTTATGTTGTATATTTTGTGAAGATTAAGTTAAGTTTTTGAATTGAATGTTATGTTGAATACTGTATTGATTTTAGATACGTTTTGAATTTGAATGTTTTGCTATTATTAAAGGCACATGTATTGCTTGACATAGTCCGCAATACGTTGCATTTACTTGTACCGGTTTGTACCGAGATGTGGAATCATGGAAATAAAAATAATAATAATAATATATTGAAAAGGATTCAAGACAACTCCAACGCTGGCCGTATCAAAAATAGTTGCATTATCCCCGACATCTTACTTCCGGTTTCGAATACAGACCTTCTCGTCCTCCCTGCCCCAGAACTGGATCAGCCCCAAGAAAGTGGAGTCCGACGAAGTGATCGTATACGTACCAGAAACTCTCAAATGTGATATTTTGGTCTTCATAAAATGAAACCCGCATGTTTATAGAAGGCGGGGCCTGGTCATGGTAACTGTTTGTTTTGTGATTTTGTTTTTCTATGAAACCCTTGTCTGGGCTTTTATTTTTGTAAGTTTTTAGATTAATATCTTGGGTTTTTCTGAGGATAGCCCACACAGTTGGGCTGAAACGTAAAAAGAAATTTAAAAGGGCAGATTCGACGGGGGCGAAATGTCCCGACCAATAAATTGTTTTTAATTATAATAATAATAATAATAATAATAATAATAATAATAAATAATAATAATAATATAATATAATAAATAATAATATATAATAATAAAAAATAATAATAATATAATAATATAAATAATAATATAATAAATAATAATAATAAATAATAAAAAATAATAATAATATAATACTAAAAATAATACATTTATATACATTTGTGGTAAAACACATGGAAGTCTTGACGTAAGTCCGTACAACATGTAAGCTCCGGTTTTAACCGATTTGTATGAAATACATCCAATAATTCAATTCATTTTATTTCAAAAAACACATATTACATTGTTTTTATCTCAATGAAACCCACAAAGCCCATTATGGGGGCTCATCTGTGGAATAACAACATCAAATAAACTAAAACAAAAACAACCGTAGAGGAAGGAATCATTATGAAAAAACATTAACAAATCACAATCTTTAAACAAAAAAATCGAAGTAAATGACCGTTACTTAAAATAAATGAGCCCAAAACACAACGCCAAGGTTTTTAAGTTTCATAGGCATTTCAGAAACCCTAACAGAAAAATAGCAAAAAGATGGTTACAAAACAAGGTATGAGCAAAACAGATTTAGGTTAGAGCACTCATTGAGACAACAAATGTCTTTTTATTTGTTGCTTGACCTCGGAAATTTTTGTTAAGTTTAATAATTGATCAGGTAATTTATTAAAAGACTCGGGACTAAACACTCTAGGCCCTTTGACCGTATTTATTATTACTTCTAGGAACTCCCAAATTTTTGTTTTTCCTGACTACGTGTCCATTTGAATTTCTGTACAAGAATTCTATAATCATTTTTAAAGTAATATTTTATTACAGTTGGTACGTAAAAAGGCCGTCAACTGGCAAAGGTTGCAAAAGAGGTATGTCTCCCGATCAAACAGAGTTTGAAAATTGCGAGGTCTTATTTCGCGTAAAAGCTTATTTTGTAGTACTCGAATTTTTATTTAAGTGGCATCAGTGGAATACCCCCACGCTAGTAGACCATAAGATATAATAGATTCTGCAAGAGCGATATATCATTACGCAACACTGAAATGGTACAACGTATTTAAGAAAAAAACATTGCCGGAGGCAGGCTCTTAGGCGTTTAAACAGATGGAATAAATATGAAGTCCCCCGCTGAAATGTTTATCAATCACCAACCCCAAATAATTATGCGAGTCAACATTCTCGAGTAAATGACTACATGCACACGTCTGGGGATCTACTTGATTATGCAAACATTCATTGGAATGAGTGATCACCCTGACCTCTCGGAGACAATCTCTGTTTTGAGGTGCACACAAATGAATTTAAATTTTTGTTTTATTTGCATTAATTACTAATCTCTATCAGGGATCTCTTTAAGTAGGTTAAAAAAATCTATTTGAAAATACAACCTGTGAAATTTCAAAGTTTTTAGGGAACTGAAAAAATCAAATGTCATCGGCATAAAAAAATACATAGCAATATTTAAAACATTTCACCAAAATCATTTACGTAGACCAGAAATAGAATTGGACCCAAAATAGAACCCTGAGGAACTCCTGAAATAACATCTCGTTCGTGGCTTAAAAAATCCCCAAACCTTAACTCTTATTCTCCTATTTGTTAATATTTTTAAACCAATTTAAAATTGGCCACGAATACCAATTCGCTCAAGACATATTAAAAGTTTTAGCGTGATTTATTTATCAAATCCTTGCTTAAGTCCACAAACATGGCCGCAATGTGCAATTGTCATTTACTTTTTTTATTAACCAGGTTCGCAAATTTCACTAGAAGATCGGTTGGCTCTTACCTTTTTGAAATCCAAACTGATTATTAGTAAAAAATTTTAAATTTATCTAAATAGTTGCATAGAGCGTCAGCTACTACACGTTCCATTATTTTTTCAATAACAGATAAAATGGCAATTGGCCTGTAATTACTAAAGTCCATATGGCTGCCTTTTTTATAAACCGGTCTTACAATAGAAACTTTCAATAATCAGGTATTTCTCCCTTTTCTAAAGACAGGTTTATTATTTTGGCAATTACGGGACTAATATCCTCAGCCGTGTATTGCAAGTCGGTCACCCCTAATACCATCAATTCCAGGTTGTTTGGTTACATTTAATTTACGGATAATTTTTAGCACAGTTGCTACACTTACTTTCCCTAGGTACATAGATTGACTCTGAGGTGAAGGAGGCACAGCTTTTGAAGTTACAATAGAGCAATTATTTACATCATATTAATCCATCAACAAAGGTATCAACAAATCTATTAGCAACTTCTTCCCACTATATTTATTACGTAAGTATTTGTTAATCACCAGTCACTGAGTTACGCTTTGATTTCCCTATTACTTCATTAATTATCTGCCAAGTTTGTTTAGCATCACCTTTATGTACTTCAAATTTATTTTTATAATAAACACTTTCACTTTATAAATTTCCTTCACTACCCCATTGCGGTAATGTTTATATTCAGTTTCCATAAGTCTGCCTCAAAAGGGTTAGTTACTCTAGCATTCCTCCACTTACGGAACAACCTGTCTCTATGTCGAACCAAAATCAACAAGGTTTTTCACTCCAATCCCTCCTTGTTTCTCGTTTCCTCTTGCGACCCGGTTGCAACAAAATACGAGTTCTCATGTTTTGTTATGTTATAGTAGCCCGTACAGAGTCTAGAGCTTATTGCAATCATTAATTTCCATTAAATCTGCCCAATTCACGCGTTTCAAAGCGTAACACTTTCCTCCCCGTCTAATGAAACATGAGGGTTTTTTTTACTAAATTACTGTGATTGGTGTTTTTGAAGACCAAAGATGACACGACCATGTAATGATCGCTTACTTTTCACCTAAAAATGGCCGACTTAGCATAATCAAATTTCCCCCGCGCAAAATATGATCAAAACACTTTTTTGACCCATATCTCGAATTTCTTCTTCTCTCGTTACTCCATTTATGCATTTTAAAAAACCCAAACTCGCCAAACAGTTCTCATAAGAATGAACGCATTGATCACGCTCGTCAAGTAAATCAAAGTTCATGTCCCCCATAATTATAACATTTGATTTTTAAATTTACTAATTAACACAGATTCAAATTCTTGGACAAAGTTTATTTTCATTTCTAGAGGCGTTGATTGCGCAGGAGGCCTGTATATCGCCATAAGTGAATAGTAACATTATTCGGAAAAGTTAGATCACAGCTAAGAGCCTCACAGTATAACAAATTATGTTCAACTAACACTAGCTATAGACATTTTTTAATAAAATTAAGACTCCGCCGCCTCTTTTATCCGTCTCATCTTAAACACCATTTCGTATCCATCTAAACAAATCGATTTATCTTCCACATTTCTTACTTCTGTTAGAACCAAAAAATCAAATACTCCAATTTGTTTTACTTATTATAACCTTCACCTCATCCACTTACTTTCAGATAGCGACCTTACATTTAAATGCATAAAAACAAAGCCTTCAACCTCATTAAACCAATCATTTAAGTCATCAAAAACATCGCATGTATTTTTGTCCCTCGAAATCTAGACCATCAACCGTAGCTAAATTGTCATTCACCAACATTGATTAGGTACCAAATTTTCTCTAAATCGGCAACCGTGTTGATGATCAACACCTTACGAGCTGCTTCGTCCTTTTTAAACAAAATTTTGCCCTGCTTTACCCAACAACTTAAACCTAGATTGTTTAGCAATTACTTTAGCTCTCCACAATAATTCACGATGAAAAGGAGTCAGATTTTCATTTATAAAAAATCCGCTGGTCCTTCTCACCTGTCGCGACAATTTCGTCAGAAGTTATCTCAATTTTTCGTTTGGCAATGAACTGGTCACGTTTTCGCCTTTGGACGTCAGCTGAACGATTATTCTCGGAGGACGGTCAGTCTTGCGAGTGGGAAGTCGGTGAGCCGCGTCAATCTCCTCGGGCAAAAGGTCAATACCCAGTTTGTCAGCGACCTTCAATACGATGTTGTTGACGTTTTCGTCCTCAGTCACAACAATGTTATCAAGTTCAAAGTTCTTGTTTCTGCTGTATTGGTCTAGCTTATCTACCTTGGCATGTAATTCTGCGATCACCCTGTCCTTTTCTTCACACTTATTTTCCAAAACTGCGACCGTTTCACTCAAAGACTTGAGTTCTAAGGAAAGATTTTCTTTAAATGATTTGAATTCCTCCAGTAATGCGTTAATATTGTCACAAATTTCACGCTTAATCTCCAACATCATGTCTTGCAAACCATTATCTTCCGTATCTTTAAGGCCTGTCGACAGCCAAGACAACGCCATAAAGACTTTGGCCTCACGTGACTTAGCTGAGTGTGTTTTTTTCGCCACACCAGCACACTTATAATGTAAAGCACTATCACAGCCAGAGCAAGTTATATGGCAAGCAAGTTATATAAATAATAATAATAATAATAATAATAATAATAATTATAATTATATTAAAAATAGAACAATTGGATGAGCGAAGCAAAGACTTCAATTTCAATAACTCCTCAAAAAATTTAGCTACAATGCTTTTTTGTTTTTTTTTGTTTGCTCTCTACCAGGCAAACGGCATCTCGGATCTTGATGAAAATTGGAGGGGACCATCGAAATATCGGAACTAAGACCTGTATTGTTTTTTGGTACAGTCGAAGAAATATTTCTCATGAATATCGTATTTTTACGATTTTTTTTCGATTTTTAGTGCGATATTTTCGTGACATTTGGGCTGATTCTGACCATAGAGATACCATACTGTTGTAGCTAGAGTTCTCACTCGCGCACGGATCGCTAGCAAATTGAACAATCCAAGATGGCTTCTTGTTTGGGCAACTTCTAGATGGGCCAAGTTCTAGATTGTGTGTTTTATTTTTTTTACAATTTATTTTACAAAAAAAAACAATAGATCTGTCAATAGGATGTCTTCTTTCTTAAAGTTAGGTATCTTTAATAGCTTTGTGACTGTCAGATGTTAGAAACTTTGTTGAACCTTAAATAAAATTGAATAATTCATTGTATCATATTCATATATTGTAACATAGATTTTTAATTTAATTTTGTTGTATTATGTACATTCTTTTCGATTATAGCCATCACTTAATTTGTAAACCGGTCGAGGTGGGTTCCTCTCGGGCTGTTGTACGTAACAAAACAAATATATCTACATGCAACTAACTCACTCACTCAATTATACTCAGTTCAGTTGTACTCAGTTATATAACTGATTTTCAGTGGGGGACAGTAAATCAAAGCGACCAAGCCAACCCTCTAGGCCCCGACGCAATAGACGAGTGAGCGATAACCAACCAAAGGTCGATATTTTTAATAGGAAATATAGCAATCAGTGGTATGGACAGTGCGAACACCCGCGGATCAACGCCAGAATCAACAAGGCCGATTCAGAACAACTCTGAATTTATTATGTGCTTCGTTGCTAGGACGGCTCCAAAGTCACCGTTTACAAGTTACTAAGACAAGAACTGATGGACTTAAATCCAAATCAGAAGTTAAAAAACTTCTGACTTTGACGGGAATCGAACCACGGACCTTCTGCATTGGAAGCAGATACGCTAACCACAAGACCAACGAGCCACACATTTATTTATTCGTTATGGGTTTTTATGTTGTACACTCCTCCAAGTACTTGTTAAGAGAATTAGTAGCTAGGCTATGGGCCAAGCTAGAGATTTTTGTGTTTACCATCATCATCATTATCATCATCAAAAGCAGTTGAAAACGTGTTTTCGTTGTGCATCCGTTTTTTCCTTCCTTTCACTTCTCCCTCCCAATAACTATGCTACTTTCTAGGAAAAAAAAGTTATAATCCATAATGCCAATATGTTAGTTTAAACAGCCGCCAAATTTTGCCAAATTATTCGGCCATATTGCAATCTTCAATCTGCCAATGGCGGCTATAGCTGCCGGTATAGGCGTGCTATCTCTAGCTACTAACAGTATGGTAACTCTATGATTCTGACCAAACGGGTAGGGCTACAACGGTCATATTTTCCATGGACATTAATTTTTCTGTGTGGAGAAGCATTATTTTTATTGTATGTGCTACGTATGTTCGTGCCCCGGTTGCGGTAAGTGCGTTGGGAACTTGAGTTGAGTGAAAGAGATTTTCAGTAGGATTACGACCCTGGACCAATACCTCCAGACGCCTAAGAGTCAAAGTTCTTCGTCCCCTGAGTCCAACGCAAATGTCGAGAGGTAACCGACCAACCCAGCCGTCGGTGCTTCCTCGATGGTCAGGCCTAAGGATACATATAGACCGAGAGCCAATGACAGTTTCTATTGGGCTCATAAGGTACATATTGTTTTGACTTTTGGAATATATGCGGATTTGTATGAGATTTTACAAACCCGCGTCTTACGCGCCAACTCGGGGGCGTTTGGGCCTCATTGGGCCCCCAAAAAAGGCCAAAAGGGCCGTCTATTACCTCATAAGGTACATGATGAGACTAACCCATTATATGCGGAAACTTGTCTGGAGTTTGGAACCATAAAAATAAGACGCCCTACTTGGGGGCCTTTCCCGAACCAGACGCCCTAAAAAGGGGCCCCCAAAAAGGCCTTCTATTACCTCATAAGGTACTGATTGAAACCAACGCCATTTTGTGCTATGATTGTACAGATTACGAATATTGATAATAAGACGTGTTTTTTGGGGGGCTTTTTGCGTTTCAGACGCCCTTTTGTGAAAAAGGCCCTTTTTAAACAGACGAGGTACACACTTGAAAATGGTGTCAAACGAACCGGATGATGTACGGGAGTTTCAAAAATGTATAAAAACATGATTTTGAGGACCCTTTTAAAACCCAAAATACGCCCCAAAAAGGCCAAAAATGGTTGTCTATTACCTCATAAGGTACATATTGAAATAAACGCATTTTTGTTTGCCATTTTTGTGCTATGATGTGTGCGGTTACGAATATATATAATAAACTCTTTTGGGGGGGGCTTTTTGTTTTTAAGACGCCTTTTTTGGGAAAAGGGGCCCTTTTTTATCCGAGGTATACACTTGAAAATGGTGTCTAACGAACCAGGATGATGTCTAGAGTTCAAAAATATATAAAAACCATTACTCTGAGAGACCCTCACAACCCAAAACGCTACAAAAATGCCCCCAAAAATAGCCATGTTTTCCACAAAAGGGTTTACATGGTTGAAACATATGTCATTTTTGTGCATCGTTTGGTGCACACATAACAAATATTTTAAATAATATTTTTTTTTTGTGAGGGGGGGGATATTTTGTGTTTCTGACTCCTTTTTGTGATATAGGCCTAGGTCTCTTTTTATCGGACAGGTATATACCAATTTTGATAATATTGCATATTTTGGATATTTAACCTTAGGTTCCTTTTTCAAAAAAAATATTGATTAGTATTAGTATTAGAATTTTAAAGGGCGCTTCACGGCAAAGACATTCGCTCCTTGTACTGCATCGAGACTTTATCACCTATATAGTAGGCCTATAGTATATATTTGGGCTAGTATGTAAATTAAACGAATGAGTCTAAAAGTGTAGGCCTACTATGTGGGTTTTATAATGATTATGATTTAATTTGTCAATTAATCTTCAATTTACTGATGTATCAGAACTATGTTTGAATAATTTTAAATATGCTCTATACAACAGCTTTTGTAAAAAATGTCACGGATATAATAAGATATTGACATACATAGCTATTAATATTCCGTAGCTATATGCTGTTAGATTATTTATTTTTCCCTACAACCGTTTGTGACATATTATTATTGTGTTACACTATCACTCTTAGTCTTAGTATGCCTGAAATACCTTCGTCCTTAGAGTCTGCATAATTAATAATAGTGATTTCATTTTTGGTTAAAATGGCGCGTCAACCGTTAGGTCATAAACCGAGCTGGGTTTTTTTTAAGTCGTCATCATCATCGTCTTTGTCATCGTTCTGTTGGTCATTGTCCTCGTCGGCGGCGCGAGATCTTCGTGGGGGAGGGGGATACCCGACAACGACTCTAGAGCTCGCCTCTAGTTTCCGGGAGTATATAGGCCTAAACTCCCGTACTTGCTATCTGATGTTTGCGAGATGGACTCCTATATTCTAAACCCGGGCCAAAGAGGGATGATCAAGGGCATGTGATTTCATCTAGTGATGGGGGTGACATAAGTCCCAAAGAACCATTGAATGTGTTCCGGCCTCTTATATCTAGTCCACTGCTTAGGGTTTGATCTAGTCCTATGTAATCAAATACTTATTGCAGTTATTGATACAAGATAAACACTTCTCACTACTTTCAAAGTTACTATAGCTTTCTTTTAAAAATCGTTTGTTCGAAGTGCAGCAAACACAATCAAAAAAAAAAAATTGGCGGGCTTACTCTTTCTTGTGAATGGTGAAAGCACTCCAGAGAACGCATAGTAAACGAGGAGGGGCACTAGTAGATATAATGGAGACACAGCAACTGCAGAGATGACATATTACGTATATCTCAGTGTTGATCTCATTCTATACGTAGAGCGATAGCCATCACATTTGTCAGTTTGGGTGCGAATCAAAAACGTTTGCCTGGGATGGAAGTTAAAATGATAAACCTTTCAAAATTTTTGGCTTTCATCGTCGTTACGCGTTTTTTTTTTTTCGAGAACTTCACGACTTGATCATTTACACTTTTGTACAAGTCCTGCAGGTAGCATAAGACCAGTCTTGGGCAAGTTCTTCAAAATAAAAAAGTTTGAAAGTTAAGACCGACTTAGTAAAAAAAGGAATAAACACGTTCTCGTCCGGGTCGTCCCTTCAAAAAGGTAGGAACTTACACAAAATACTTTTGTTCCTTTAAGGTAACCTTCAATATTTGTTAACTATATGAAAAAATATCGTAGAAGATTACCCAAAAAAAATCACCTCTAAGTAGGTAACTGTACATTAAATCGGAAGAACGGAAGGAAGTCCCCCTAAAACAGTATAAGTTTATTTTTAAAGTTGTGTTTCAGTTAGTCAAGGTGTTGTGTGTGGATTTAGTTGAAAATAAAAATTGTAATCTGTACTCCTGAAATTTGGGTGTAATTACAGAGTGACTTGGTAAAACTGTAAATACATTTATTTAATGTTAACGATATCGATAGGAGATTTTTTTTGTTTTTTTTATATAACTTTTTCTTGCCGTATGTAGAAAGGAACACGTTCCCACGAAAGTCCTCTAAAAAGTTACTATAGTTTCCGGAGCGCTTTCCTTTCCAAAGGCTTACGACCTTTGTTCAAAGAATATTTAAAAAGAACCGACATTCCAACTCTTTTCAAAAAGGTAACTTTGATGAAGTCCGATTGGTCGATGTTGTGGGCACCAGATTATAGCGTAGCTGTTTTGCCCTCTATAAAGTTTCCGCACGCTTGTCTCTTTTCTGTATCCTCTATCAAGTTGCAGGGCAAATGATTAAATCAAAACAATATCTGCTCTTGAAGCCAAAATTCTGAATTACTTTTGAAGGATTTGCAAAGAAATCTTGCCAAAAGTAATCAGAGCGTCGCCCCATTAAAAACAAAAAGAAGTGCCATCTACTCATTCATTGACCAATAAACATAAGCAGGCGGATCATTTTGTTACACCACTCTATCTACCATTTACATTTATTTATTTGCTAAGCAAAGGATTCATCCCAAAGTTATTATTCTTTAGGTCTCTTTCCATTTGTACTTTAATCTTTTTGCCAGCAGCACGTGCTTTCTTACGTTTTTCCCCCTTCTGAGGCAATGTATCCATTTTAAAGTGTGTACCTAATAGGATAAAAAAGGGGGCCTTTACCACAAAAAGGTGTTTGAAACACAAAATGGCTCTGTCAAAGTCGTTTTGTAATATTTTGTAATGTGTGCACCAAACGATGCACAAAATGGCATGTGTTTCATCCATGATAAAAAAGAGACCTATATACAAAAGGAGTCAGAAACACAAAAAATTCCCCCCCCCCCCCCCCCCCCTAAGAAAAGATATTATTGAAAATATTCGTTTTTTGTGTGCACCAAACGATGCACAAAATGACATATTTTTCAAAACCCAAACAAAAAACAAAATGGCGTTTTTTTTCAATCATGTACATTATAGGTAATAGTCGACCATTTTTTCCCCTTTTTGGGGGCGTATTTAGATGTAAGGGTCCTCTAAAAGTCATGTTGTTATAACATTTTTGAACTCTGTACATCATCCCCGGTTTTTTTTTGACACCATTTTCAAGCATGTACCTTGTCGGATAAAAAAGGGCCCCTTTTCCCAAAAAAAGGGGTCTGAAACGCAAAAAGCCCCCCCAAAACGCGTCTTATTATATATATTCGTATCTGCACACATCAAAGAACAAAAAGGCGTTATTTCAATCATGTACCTTATGAGGTAATAGACGACCATTTTTGGCCCTTTTTGGGGGTATTTTGGGTGTAAGGGTCCTCTAAAAGTCATGTTGTTATACATTTTTGAACTCTGTACATCATCCCGGTTCGTTTTTACAACCATTTTCAAGTGTGTACTCGTCTGTTAAAAAAGGGCCCTTTTTCACAAAGGGCGTCCCCGAAACGCAAAAAGCCCCCAAAACGCGTCTTATTATATATATTCGTATCTTACACCCCATAGCACAAAATGGCGTTGGTTTCAATCATGTACCTTATGAGGTAATAGAAGGCCTTTTTGGGGCCCTTTTTAGGGGCGTCTGGTTCGGTAAAGGCCTCCAAGTAGGGCGTCTTACGTTTTTTGGTTCCAAAATCCAGACAAGTTTCCGCATATAAAAGGCGTTTAGTCTCATCATGTACCTTATGAGGTAATAGACGGCCCTTTTTGGCCTTTTTTGGGGCCCAATGAGGCCCAAACGCCCCCCAGTTGGCGCGTAAGACGCGGGTTTTGTAAAATATCATATAAATCCGCATATATTCCAAAAGTCAAAAAATATGTACCTTATTAGGCAATAGAAACTGTCACTGGCTCTCCGTCTAATAGTCACCATTCCCACTTCAAATCGTTTTTGCCCTCCTCGGACGGACAATACCACGCCCGACTCGCTGGAGACGCAGGCCTCAGGGATTATGATACCTAACAGACGCTATGGACCCATGTATTGCCTGTCAAAGTCACACATTCGAAAAGGTTCATACCCCAATAGTGATGTATGGGTTTTGAACCAAAACCAGTCGTTTTTCCTGCGGGGGTTTCCTGCCCCCAAACAGCTGACGATCCGTAATGACCTAGTCGACGAGTTTTACGCAGTCCGTACGATCACTCAGATGACTGGACCGGGTCCACAGCACGTCCCGATACCGCTGTTCGTGGTTGACGACTCTGTGTCACCTGACGCTCCACCGCTGGTAGACCTACATGTCCTGGACATTCCCCCGGGGTTTCTGTTGAGCCTTACGAAGGTGCAAAGGATCCCCAACATGAGTTTCACAACTGTCAGCGGTTAACTCCACTGCAATGTTTTTTGAAGTTGTGGTGAAGGACACAGTGGTCGCGACTCTAAGAAGTCACCCCTTGTGCCCGCAAAGTGTGTAAACTGTGGTAGAGACCACCCTGCATCCTATAAGGAAGTGCCCGCAAACCTACGGGCAGCGTCGCAGCACCCTTTGCCTACCATTCCCACGAGAGCGTCCGACAGCTCATCCGCTTCCAGCTGCCAAGGGTCGCCAAAGGGACTCTTTCATAGTAAACTGGCTGGGGGTGAAACAATTGTGCACTTTTATATAGAGGTCCAAATTATTTATGCGTGTTCTTCACCCCAAAATAGTCATTTTTAGACCGGAGGGCAATTCCTCTCGCCATTAATTTTGCTATGGCGGCCAGCTTTAAAGATGGCGTCAAAGAGTAATAAGACTCCACATTTCTGGGTCTAATCTTGGCATGTGGCACCACACTTTTTTTTCATTAAATCGACCATGTGAAACTCAAATATGGCATCGAACTAGAATTTCCGTGATTGTCCCGGACCGTTAAATTCAAAATTTTACACATTTTTAGTCAATTTTGTTACAAAATTTCACTGGTTTCTCCGACAGCCGAGTTGACTGTAACAACACTCCTTCAGTCACTCAGCTCACTCACTCACTCACTCACCTCATTCACATCACTCACTCACTCCGTCACTCACGTCTGGGGTCACTCCACTCCCTCACTCCACTCACTCACTCACTTACCACGTTCTCCCTCACTCACATCAATTACTCCCTCACTCACATCACTTACTCCCTCATTCACTCACGTCCACAAACTCACTCACTCACTCAATTATACATGAACAGCCAAAGTCTCGTTTGAGTTGAATGGTAAAATTTTAAAATTAATTATAACATTAAGTTCCACCACTCGGTTATGAAAACCAAGTGCAATTAGATCATTTTTTCCTGTTACTTAGTTTAAGGCTCTCCTGCAGCGTGTGTTCTCGTAAAACGGCCGCTGTATAGCGTTGTGTAGTTATTCAAGCTTTCTGCTTTTTGTCTTCTCTGGATAGGGTCGTGTAAGACTACAAACTAGGCTCTTAGCGAACGCTTGTGAATGATTAAAGCTTTTGTGTCGTCATTGTTGTCGTCATTGTTTTTGTCGTCATTATTAAGACAATCATGTCCTGCCTCGACATGCGTGTCAACCGACTGTGAGTTCGAAAGGGACCGAGACCCGACATTCGCCTTGTTGTGACAAGCCGACGAAGAGATGATGGTGGCGACGTCATTGACCAAAAACGCTGCCTTAAAGTACTAATTTTATGAAGAAACGTTTATCCGATTGTCGCATAAAACATAATATATCTAAATACAGTGATTCAACTTTTTCCCAAAAATTTTCAACAAGTTTTGAAGTATCTCCGTTTGCCCTTGTCTCAGGCAATCACGATAATATCGCATTATATATAGTTTTTTTGTAAGAGTACGATATTCATGAGAAATATATTTTATTCGGTCTATCCAAAAATTTGTCAGATCTAAGTTAAGAGATTTAGAAGGTCCCTGAATTTTCAATTAAATTCGCTGTCGTTTGGGGCCTGGTAAAGTATGACAAACAGAACAAAAGAACATCAGAGCTATTTTTTCTCAAGGTAAGTGGAATTAAAGTCCTTGCTGCTCTGATCCAATTAAGGTCTTATACAAGAGCAATTGATAACGTCTCTACAAAGAATTTTGTGCTACGATGGGAGGTTAATCACACTTCGGACTGTGTTCAATGTTTCCTGAGAGTAGATCTGATTCAAGTGAAACCTATTCGCGTTAAAACCTAACCAGGTAGGCAGCACGGTCGTATGCCCAACATGGCCGTCCGAGGCAGTATAAAAACAGACGAGCTGCATAGGGAGCAAGTGTCTTTTCATGCTTTAAAAGCATAATTTTCATTGTAAGCGCAGTTTCTAGAAGTAATGTCCACTTTCCAGTAGTTGGGTACGATGGGGTAGGACATCACTATATTTTGTAACCCTCAGCTGCAATTAACTATCAAAATAAGGAATTTTATCTCGTAAATTTGGAGACTGTATTTTCAGGAATTTAACTTGATGGCAATACCGCAAATTTCTTATGATGTATTGGCCTTTACTAAGGCCTATATTGAAGAATACGTAATTATAATGATTGTATCACAAATTATTTATATCTCATTCCCCCCCCCCCCCCCCCCCCCAACAGTCTCCCCCGAAGTAATTTTTTTGCGGGTACCTCGCGAATAAATTATCAAATTCTCGATTTGTATTAAATTGTGTTTCTTACAAGCACATTGGAAACCTCATAAACCATTGTCTCACATTTAAAAGGCCCCCCCCCCTCCCCCAACATGCGGCTAAAATTTTAAGTAAGTTATATGGATGGCACCGGCCTTCCACTAAACTTTATATATAGGCCAACTATTTTAATCGCATAGGTAACTAATATTACGCCTAGTTAAGTCCTAGAATTGTGTTGTTGTTGTTTTGTTGGATTATGCAATAATATGAGCCATAAATAATTAAGTCTACGCATAATTATTTACTGTTCACTGGGCAGCAGTGGTACCAATCTCTTGGCATATAAGTAATAAAAAAAAATCAGTTATGATAAGTTGACATTTAAATGCGCTGCAACAAAATTAAAAAACTATAATTATGGCACTTATATATTATTAATACTAAATAGATTATTACAAAAATTTAATATATAACCCACCAATTTCAATTATACCATTAATGAGACTTGCATAATATAAACTAAATGGGGGTTGCACACAGTATCTTTTGGGTTAGAATATTGAACCCAAAGCGGTATGCAAGCTCTTTAGCCTCGGTTTTGGCCCTATACCGCCTACAGCACATCATTGTATAATTATTACCATTATGGTTTATATCGTTTATCGTGGTGGTATCCATAACCTGATAAAAGTTTGAAAAATGTGTCTCATGTTATTGGAATTGAACTCCCACCTAACCACATATTGCCGAATAATATACATCATTCAGACTTTTTGTTTCATTACGCATCACAAAAATGTGTATTACTAATTTTATGACTTTTCTTGCTTGCTAAATATAAACATGATCGAGTAAATTCATTCTGGAGTTGCCGGTGGACGCTGACAACATTGCCATTGGTTGAACATTGAATGCGGGGGTCCATGCAGCAGCCACCTTATCTGCCTTAAAGCAGTTCTCCACTTGACCGCCAGATCAGCCCCAAAAAACCCCCCCCCCCCCCCCCACCCCCCCCTTTTGCTTTTAAACGTGAATATCATATATACGGGTTCTCACCCCCGATAGAAAAAAAACGAAACACAACAATACCTGATTTTTATACACGCATTATTAAAATCAAGTTATATAATAACAATATAGAGTGCGACTCACGTGGCATGTAGAGAAGAACACACCCACACGTATCCAGCGTGTAGTTAGTGAGGCACTCCAGCTCACAGTTTGACTGAGTGTAGTAGCGGAAGAAGTGTAGCTGCTTCTCAGACTCGAAATAGCACTGTCGCTTCTCGGGCGGGTAGCCCCTGAGACGAGGGCTGGTGGTCGTCATCTCTGGCAGGACAGTCACGTGAACTGTCCTGCTCCGGTCTACTGTGATGACTGGATGGTGACTGGCCTGAGGGAACTCGCCAGGACTGTGCAGGTAGATCTGAAGAAGAGAGACACGTTTAGCACTGTCGCTTCTCGGGCGGGTAGCCCCTGAGACGAGGGCTGGTGGTCGTCATCTCTGGCAGGACAGTCACGTGAACTGTCCTGCTCCGGTCTACTGTGATGACTGGATGGGACTGCCTGGGGAAAATCGCCGGGGACTGTGCGGGGTAGTCGAAAGAGAGACACGTTTAGCACTGTCGCTTCGCGGGCGGGTAGCCCCTGAGACGAGGGCTGGTGGTCGTCATCTCTGGCAGGACAGTCACGTGAACTGTCCTGCTCCGGTCTACTGTGATGACTGGATGGTGACTGGCCTGAGGGAACTCGCCAGGACTGTGCAGGTAGATCTGAAGAAGAGAGACACGTTTTATGATAATGACAACTTAATTAAGATGACGGTAATGACGTCGTTGGTTTATGAACAGCTGCTAAAAGTGTAGAGCATTAATTCATCATACTAATCGTCGCCCAAGGATCGCAGTTCGCGTTGGACAACGTTACCTTGACACTTTTTTAAAAAATGGTACCAATTCACGCAGGCCCTCAATGTGGAAAAACTTCAAGTACTCCCCCTCTCAGGTCTAGAAAACGGCCTCCTCTCGTTAAGTTAAAGATGTCGCCATACCTGGCACCGACCAATAGATTTGGGCATAATTTTAGCCCGTATCTTACGGGGGCCCCCACATATCCGGTAGCAATCAGAAGGCCCGGTAAACTCGTCTCCTGTACCCCCTTCTGGGGAAATGCACGCTCTCGGTAACGGCCAAGCCCCGCCTTACACGTCAAAAACCGTTCGCGGCGTTATAGACTCCTGTCGGGGGAGGATGTGCAGCATCCCACCCAACGACTACAATTGGTGCAAAACAAGATTCTTCGGGGTCCCTTTCTTCCTCGCTGGACACGAATGTCGAGGTTCACGCTATCCTGGGTCTGAAAACCGGGGGACCATGCTCTGCACAACTCCCGATTTACGATCTCTAAAGCGGACCAAATCCCCAGGTTTTGCACTTCCCCACATTTTCCAGAAAAGGGGCGAAGTATTCCCGCGCCCCATTGCAGCTTTTGGACCTCTTTTTCTTGCCTCCACGTCGTCAGGCACGGTTCTGCGGGCCTCAAGTCCATCGCCGGTCGTGTCGAGGGGGTGTAGTGGATCACGACTAAGACCTCCATGACAAAAAAAATTACTCCCCTTGGATGCCTTTTGGGGGATTTTTTTCTCCCAGGGATGAAAAATAGAGTTTGTTGCCTTTTTAAAGTTCCGGCGGTATTTTACCGAAATCAACGGTGCTGTCCCAAATTCCCATGCACGCAAAGGAGCTGTCCATCCCCCAAACTCTGGCACAAATCAGATTTTTTTTTATAGGTGCTTCGTACCAGGCACAAAAATACCGGGGGAAGGTTTCGAGCCCCAAGAACCTTTCCTAAAAATAGAAAAACAAAAATCAAAAATACAAAATGATTTGCATAATGGCTCCCCATATCTGCCCATGGCTATTCCCTAGTTTGCGCGATAATACTTTCTTTTATGTTCAGGTTCTTTAAAAACCAAGATTAATCATGGAAACAATTTTTAATTAGACTGCTTTTTGTGGAGTAAAAAAACCATATTTAAGGGGCAAAATAACTACCAAATTCTATCTAAAACCCCGATAAAATAATAAAGCCAAATTTTGAAAAAAAAAAAATAGGCCTTTTAATAAAAATTTAATTAATTATAATACAAAATTTACACATTTTAAAATTTAAATAAAATACAGTCCTACTATCTTTAAAAATTTTTTCATTTCATTCATATCTTTTCTTTCTTCCCCCTAATTACCCTTTCAAAATTTCCCTACCCCAAAAAGGTGTCATCGCATTATTAATCACAAACGTACCAAGTATAGTTAAAATCTTAAATTTAGTGCCATTTTTTCCCAAAAAACTAATTTACAAAGAGGCCGACTCATTACCAATTAAACCCTAGTAAAAAGCTGGACCCCCGCTAAAGGGCGCGTGCCTCGAGTTCCCCAATAGAAGGTTTTTAAAACCGGGCCCCTTTAAATTGTTTTTTCATTATGTTGAAGGGGGGGAGCCTCCGTACGGCCGCTGCCCAAAGTCTGTGGCGCGAGCATCGGGGAAAAAGGGTTAAAAAGGTTGACAAAGCTATTTATTCCCTTGAATAAAGACGGAAAAAAGGGGCAATGGCACAAAAATTCAAGTTTTAGCTATAATTCTGGTCACTCCGTTTGCGTTTTGAAGTTAGCTCGCCACGAAGCAGAACTCAGAAGTGTGTTTGTACAATCACCTCGCTCGGCATCACATTTTGGGGGTGCTTTCTCTAAAAACGCGCCACCCTCTTCTGGGGGAAAATTCAGTGTTTTATATTTATATTATATTTTAACATTCCCTTCTCGTAAGTTATTTTATTTCCACCCTTTCCTCATATTTTTTTTCTTTCATTTTTTTCGTTCCCATATTGCGGCCCTCTCTGTAATGAGACTCCTCCTTTCCCCCCCAGAAACCCACCTATAAAAACATCCTCACCCTTCCCATTAACCCCCCGCCCCTTACTTCCCCCCTTTGGAAAGAAGAAAACATGGTGGTAATCCACAATTTTGGAAAAAAAAAATTTGGAAGTTCCCAAACAACGACAGGGGATGATAATCTACTGTGAGGCCCTAAAAAAACATTAAAACTAAAATTCTCGCCCCCCCCCCCTGGGTACTTGTCTTAAATTCTGCTTTCTATTCAAGAGTTTTTTTTTAATTTTAAAAAAATGACGAAAAGACAGACCAAATTGTTAGGCCCTAAAACCCAAAAATAGGGAGGAAATTTTCCCCACTGCCAAAGGGCCCCCTTTATGTTTACAAGCCTCGTTTCAATGAAATGGCTTTTTGCTGCAGGTTAAATTCGATAAGTCAAGAGGACATCGTTTGGCGACCCGCGACTTCTTCCTTAAACCCCCTCCTTTTATATCTTTTATCCGTACTCGTAAGCAATTGGTCTAAGTGTTTTCACAGAAACGCCCCCTTATCAACAATAAACGGGTTTTATAGGAAGGAACCCAAATGGGGGTACCCCAAGCAAGAAAAGTAAATACCAACGGTGAGGAAAATTGGTTAATCATTTTTCCCCCAAAAAATCCCTGACATGGGGAGTGCCTGTTCCCGGGGCCCCCCCGTCGGGCCCTTTGGCGGCGAACACCTTTCGGGCTTCTTCCGCCCCCGACAGAAATATAATATTCCCCGGGGATTTTTAAATTCCCCATCTGGGAAAATTTTAAAATTTATTGCCTCGTAAAAACCCTCCTGTACGAATCGGGGGGGCCCCGCCCCTCCCTTCAGGGTCGCTCCCTCGCCCCTCGGTCCACTGGGGGGCCGGCGTAACTCTCAAAACACTTTCCCACTTTTTTGGGTTCCTCGAGGGAAAAATAATATTTGGGGACCTAACCCTTTTTAAATTCCCCCCGGGCCCCTGAGAAAAAACCCCCTTTTAAGTGCCTAGGCCTAAAAAGCAAACCCACTGAAATTTTGCAGGCCCCGCTCCCCTATCACCCCTTTTCCCCCTGCCTCGCCCCGCCAAAACTCAGTCCTTTGGCCTTGGCTTGGTTTCTTCCCCAATCATCGCCACTCCAGCGCCTCCATTTCTGGGAAATCGGGCTTCCCAGCATGAAATTTTACTCTCAGCCCCCCCGGCTTTTTGAAGGAGCAAACTTCCTCGAAATTCCGGTAGGGTTAAATCAAACCAGCCCCCGTGAAATTTGGTTGGAAGGGCCGCAAAAAATGGCCGGGTTCCCCCATGTTTTCCCGGCCCCCTCGGGTTAACCACCTTCCCTTTTTCCTGGGGGTCGGGAAATCCTGCCAAAACCAAAGATCCCCCAAAAATCCTTTTGAAAAATTCGTGTTCCCTAAAGGGATTAACGGGCCTTACCTTTCTGTCCATTAACCTCAGTTTCAAATTTTGTTAAACCGCAGCCCTTACCAAAGTTTTTTGAATTAGGCGGTTCAAACCCCAACCCCAAGCACCGGTTTGCTCGAGCTCCCCGGGTTTGACCCCTCCCATGAAGCCCCCCCTCAACTTGCTGATTACGGATTTTCCTCATCACTGTGTGCACTGCATAAGCCCCCCACAAAATTCGAATACGAAGCTCCGCGTCGTTTACAATTTCTTCATATCAAGACAAAAAGGGAAAGGGTCCCCTTAACCAACTCCTCAGCGAACGAACTTCAAGCGACCTTCCCCATTTGACAAAAAATTTTGGATCAAGCTGTGGCCATCTGCGCGACCAGACAAAAATACCGGGGAGTCTTGTTCATCCTAAAACGAATTCATCAAACCCCTATTATATCGGCGTCCATCAAACCCGACTTCCCGTCGCGAGTATGAGCTCAACACAGCACGACGGTCTCAGCCCCCTGCGTTCTAACATACGGTGCTCTCTAACTGGTGACCTACTAAGGAGATCCCCACCCCTTGCCGCTCAAACCATCAAGAATCAAAAGTACAGACGATCTCGTCCTGGTGCAAGTGATTTTGCCGAAGCCGTTTTCAATCCGAATTGCAAGCCCATTTCTTCGGTGGGTTCGGGTTCAGAAAATGGTCAAGTAATGTTCCGGAAGCTCTATCCACTCTTCCGCACGAGTATTTAGAAACGCCTCTTGTGTTCTCAAATGAGGAACAAGGAATCAAGATTCTTAAATTGTTGTGGGATCCTCGCTCAGACTGCTTCTGGTTTCATACTGAAGCTTTCTTCGGATATGTCACTAAGCGCACAACATTTTCCTACATCGCAAAGATATTCGATCCGCTCGGATTTCTCACCCCCTCCGTGTGCAGGATGAAGATGTTCCTGCAGCAACTCTGGTTACTCCCTCTACAATGGGATGACCCGCTCCCTGACCAGCTCACTCAAAGCTGGTTGTCCGCAGTCGCCGACGTACCTCAGCTCTCCTTGCTTCGGATACCACGAGCTTTCCCAGACAGTCGTGGTGTTCACAGGCTGGTTGGCTTCTGTGACGCCTCAGAGAAGGGTTTTGCCGCAGTTCTCTATCTGCACACGCAACGCGGATCCACCTCTCACATTACTCTACTGCGCGCAAGAAGTAAGGTCGCTCCTCTGAAATCATTGACCATACCGAAACTGGAATTGTCATCCGCGCTCTTGCTATCTTGGCTCGTTCAGACGATCTTGCCTTCTCTCAAGGTTCTCTCTCTGGATTTCGTGTCTCTATACACGGACACGATGTTCGTTCTGGCCTGGCTCGTCACTCCGCCTCATTGTCTCAAAACTTTCCTTGCCAACCGGGTGATTGAAGTTTTGGAGACCTAAAGCCCTACCGACTGGGCTCACGTTGCACCAGAAGAAAACCCTGCAGACTGCGCGTCTCGCGGTCTTCTACCATCTGAACTGATGCATCACCCTCTGTGGTTGGCTGGACCTCCGTTCCTGCGCTCACCAGCAGAAATGTGGCCACGCTCTGGTCTCACTACAGAAGCTCACCTCGATCTGCCTTAAGTGAAAACGTCAGCCACCACTCTCGTTGCACAAGCTGCAACATATCCTATGCTTACGTGTCTGGAGAAGTTCTCGACACTGCTCCGCGCTCAGCGTGTATTTGGCCAAGTCATACGATTCACTCGACTCATGCTGGTCAAACGAACTAACGCTGAACCTCCCTCAGGACCTCTGCAACCGTCTGAGTTGCCGGACGCTCTCAACCTGTTGATTAGGGTTACTTAACAACACTTTACTACGCAGATGAGCTCCGCAGATTGTCCCGCAATCAAGCTGGATCGTCTAGTCTCGCGACCCTGAGCACAATCATCGACGCAGCAGGGCTTCTAAGGGTGGCCGGGAGGCTCCGCCACTCCCTGATGATTTCGTACTAATATTTTTTGCTAGGATAATAATAATTATTGTTCGGGAATTTTGAAAATATTTTTTTCATTTTAATATTTTAAATTCCGCTTCTTTTTCCCTACGTGTTTAATTTATACTTGGGTAAACACCACAAATCTTTGTACATTACCTTAATATTATTCTCAAATCCCGAGCATGCATCGCTTATATCATCATCGAAGTGTCTGAAAAACTGCACAAGACCACTCAAGCTCGTTCTTCCGACCAGGGCTCGCTTAGGATATGTGTCCAAACCAGTGTCAACATCATATTCTCCTTCGGGCGTCCATTTACTGTCTTGCATATGACTCAAATTCGATCTGTAGTTTTGGCTACTTTGTACTCTGTGAACATAACAATCCAATCCTATTATGCAAAATTGTGTATTAACGCTTCTTAAAGCCCAAGCCAACTCTTGGAAGTACTAGAACTAAGAATTAAAAAAAAAACGTTTAGAATATTCTTTCTTTGCATTAAATTAACAAGTGAAATACATGCACATGCTGGATTAATTAACTTGTCGGAAAGAAAAACTTAATTTATTTGCAATCATGTTCTTTTTTAATGTATATAGGACTTGAAAGTTTGTAGAGGAAAATATAACTTTCTTGCACTCATTTTAATTACAGAGTATATGAACTTGTGAGTTTGTAAGTTTGTAAACTTATTTTAACGCCTTGAACTTTACAGAGTATAAATACTTGAAAGTTTGCAAAGGAAAACTTAAGGTACTTGCACGCAATCTTCTTACATAGTGTAAAAACTTGAAAAATTTGTAACTTTGTAATCCAATTTTACAAGCAATTTATTTACAGAGTATAATAACTTGTTAGTTTGTAACTTTGTAACTTATTTAACACAGTTTTATTTACAGATTAAAATAACTTGTGAATTTTTTAGTTTGTAAATTTATTTTTGTGCATTTTTCTTT